>QVOA01013149.1:0-15271 GCA_014825685.1 Pseudomyrmex cubaensis
AGCATCGTTTATCTTTATTCCTCGTTAAATGTAGAATAAAGATAGAACGATGTTTCGAAACATTTGCAGCGAGTCTTGACCGCACTCCAGAGATGGCCTTAGAAACGGGAACTACTTCGCCTATGCGGATTTGCTGTGCCGCGGTGTGGCTCGGCCGCGGGTATATAAGGAGCGTGAAAAGTGTTGCGACGCTTCCTGCCCAGTAAGATTAGTTGAGTTGTGTTTATACGTGTGGTTGTGTGTTCTTTCTCAAATTAGGCCACACAACCTACGACCCAAAAAAAATTAAAAAAATCTTCGAAAAAATACAAAAAAATTGAAAAATCCGCTGAAAATCGTCGCAACCGTCGACATATATACTGAGGCGCAGCACTCCGCAGCCGTCATCATGAATCCTGGAGCGCCCAACTATCCCATGGCATCGCTTTACGTCGGCGATCTGCACACGGACATCACTGAAGCGATGCTGTTCGAGAAATTCTCGTCAGCCGGACCCGTATTATCGATACGTGTTTGTCGCGATATGATCACCCGTCGTTCGTTGGGCTATGCATATGTTAACTTCCAACAACCGGCCGATGGTGAGTCATTGCAATTTTATCAGTTTTGTCAGACTTATCGCGAATGACGCAACGTGGACACACGAATGGCCGCCTGCTGCGTGCTCTACACGTGCTACGATATATGCCCACTATCGATGGCAACCATATTGAATTCGCGATCTCGCTGCATAATAATGGGTAACGGTTAAACAAGCGGGATTGAAAGGGAAAAAAGATTTTCGCTATACCTTGAAGGTTCATCGAATTAATACGTCATAGATCTCAGTTCTTTCCATAAGGAGACGAATTCTTTATTATGTGACTCGCATTTTCTTTCTATGTTCCATGCTATGATAAAAACCGTAGAACAAGAAAGAAGTGTTTAAGAAAGAAAAACTATTGTGATTAAAGATGTAGCCTTCCGTGCGTATTTCTGCAACGACTCAAAATATCTCATATACTCGTTTGCAAATAACACCATTCAATTTGGAAATTATACAAGTTTTGTGGAAACGTGAGCTTCTGGAAACTTCTAGAGGAAGTACTAATTTGAAAGGAAATATGTTGAAATTTCTAATCTCTTTTAACCTTGAATTTCACATCTAGGACTATATAAAGCCTTAAAGATAGAGAAAAAAACTTGAAAATGTTGAGATTATAAAGAACAAAATATTCTTATTTTGTCAGATTTTTTTCTATTATAATATTTTCAAAAAATATATATATGTAATTCAACCATATGGCTATAGATATCTTTTTCTGTGTAATTAATTTAATGTAATAATGTTTTCTCTTGTTATCAATTTTTGAATATCATCAGTATTAAATATCTTGAAATTTTATTAATTAGATTTAGATTTTTAAGCATCAGTTGAAGAAAATACATTCAATTGTGCAATTTGTATGAGTAAATTCAAAAAGTTTACTCTAAATGTATATATAAATGTTATAAGATAGATATAATTTAACTAAGTTCACCACACAATTGTATTTTTGTATATACACAAATTTTATGATAAAAGAGTTACTCTTTCAAAATATGGAATTCTTTATTTTTAACTATTTTTTTACTAATATAAAATTAATTGTGTGAAGATTTAAATGTATGTTTTTTGTTTCAGCTGAGCGAGCTCTTGATACAATGAACTTTGACATGATAAAAGGGCGTCCTATTCGAATTATGTGGTCTCAACGCGACCCCTCTTTACGAAAATCAGGTGTTGGAAATGTATTCATAAAAAATCTTGATAAAAATATAGACAATAAAGCAATGTACGATACTTTTTCCGCTTTCGGTAATATACTGAGTTGCAAGGTTGCACAAGATGAGTCTGGTGCCTCCAAAGGCTATGGCTTTGTCCATTTTGAAACTGAAGAAGCAGCAAATAAGTCTATTGATAAAGTCAATGGCATGTTATTGAATGGAAAAAAGGTAAACTAGTAATATTTGTTTTTCTTCATGTTGACAATTACTCACATAACTTAACGTTTTATTCACGTTAATTAATTAACGTGTCTGTTGAACTAATATTTTTGGTTTCATTTTTTTTTTTTTTTTTTTTTTTTGAACGCGAGAAGGAACTGGGTGAGAAAGCTAAGCTGTACACGAATGTGTATATAAAGAACTTTGGCGAGGATATGACGGACGATAAGCTTAAAGAAATGTTTGAAAAGTACGGGACCATTACTAGTCACAAAGTGATGAGCAAAGATGATGGTAAGTCACGTGGCTTTGGATTTGTTGCGTTTGAGGATCCGGACGCAGCTGAGCAAGCAGTACTCGAACTAAATGGCAAAGAAATTGCGGAAGGCAAATGTATGTATGTCGGGCGTGCTCAAAAAAAGGCCGAACGCCAGCAAGAACTAAAACGAAAGTTTGAGCAACTAAAAATTGAACGTCTGAACCGCTACCAGGGTGTAAATCTTTACGTGAAAAACCTGGATGACACGATTGATGACGAACGTTTGCGAAAAGAGTTCACTCCTTTCGGTACGATTACGTCCGCGAAGGTAATGATGGAGGAAGGACGTAGTAAAGGCTTCGGCTTCGTGTGTTTTTCACAGCCGGAGGAGGCTACAAAAGCGGTTACAGAGATGAATGGGCGCATTGTGGGCTCGAAACCTCTCTATGTTGCTTTGGCACAGCGCAAGGAGGATCGAAAAGCTCACCTCGCTTCTCAGTATATGCAACGCATGGCGAACGCTCGTATGCAGCAGATGGGTCAAATATTTCAGCCTAGCAATGCCGGAAGTTACTTTGTGCCTACATTGCCGCAGCCACAGCGATTCTACGGGCCCGCTCAGATGGCACAGATTCGTGCTACTCCACGCTGGCCAGCACAGCCGAATCAAGTGCGCCCCAACGCCCAGACAGGTAGCTCTGGATTCGCATCAATGCAAGCCGCACCCTTCAGAACGGCGCCGCGCACTCCAGCAGCACAAACAGGAGCCTTGCGTAACAGCATGTCTGCTAGACCTATCACAGGTATGGATAGGTGCATTAGGAAAAAACAACGCGCTTGTAATGTTCACCATAATGAATCTCAATATTATAATTATATTTCCACACCTTTTGTTAGTATTTACGGTTAAGCGAATGTTTATTATTTGCGGGTTTTACTCAATTTTTTTTATCTTTTAATTTTATCAGAGTTTGTTTTGAAATAAAAATTCGAACGTTCTTTAGTTAACAAGAATTTGAAACATTTGAGACTGTTTCAGATTTAAGTTGAGAGAACTATAAATTAAAATAAACCTTATAGTTTCAAAATGGCTCTTAGACAGTTATAGTGAATCAGTGAAATAATGAAACAAAAAACGGTTTTTGAAATGTTTCTTGAAAACAAGATAGTTATGTATGACTAAACAAACTTTCTATTTATATCTGTGGCTGACATAGAAGGTGGTTTTAAGATGTTTAAAAGTAAAAAATATATATATTTTTTTTATATTTTTTTATGTAAAATAAAATATTTGTTTACTTAGTTTTAAATTATTTATTACGAAGTTTATTGCGATTTGTAAAATCCTATATACACACTCACACATTCACACATACATTATCTCCATACTCATGATTACTTTATGTTCAAAAATACACACATACATCATAAAATTTTGATATCATTTCTTTTAATATAACCACATTTATCTTTTGTAAACACGACTACTACTAATCAGAGATAAAATTACTTTTACATCTCTAAATTTTAAATCTTGAGTATATACATATACATATGTATAAACTAGTATATATATATACATATACCTACCTACCTACCTACACACACACACACTTTTTTTTTCAAAGAATAAAACAATGTATAATTTAGACAAAAATAAATTAAACATTAATATATTTTTATTACGAATTTTAAGTCGTTATTGTGAGAATAATAATGACGATACTTGATACTGGATTCTAATTAGTAAAATATGAAAATTATGTCATAGAATTATTGTGTTTAAAAAATTCAATAGTATACGAAGTCAAAATTATACACATTCTACTGATTTGCATATTTATATTAGTTACATTCAGGAAACATTTGCACAACAGTTGAGAGATTATCACTTATGATCGGGTGATACTTCTAAAACTATAATAGATTTTGAAGAATAATCCAATTACAAGTAATAATCTCTCAACTATTGAGTTTTCTGAACATAACCATTGACAAATAATTAACTACACGCGCGCGCGCGCGCGCGTGCACACATACATACACAGACATACATATAGATTTTTGTCATGAGATATTGAAGTAATTAACTTTTTTAAGAATCACCAAATATTGTTGAGTTTTGATACATTTAAAATGTAATGTAAATAATATAAGATTTTCAAGATGTCACAGATATACTTGACGTAACCTTGATATAATCTAAATATAACTCTAAATAATTATTTAATTTTTTTATCTATTTATGTTTTATGTTTGAATTTTTTTATATAAGGTGTTAAATGTTACGATTGATATTATACAAATTTGTATTAAAAATTATAGAGTTATTTAATTCGAGATATCATCTGAAGATTGACAATTTCTTTCAGGTCAACAAGCAGTCGGTGGTGCTAACATGCAGAGCAGATCTATGGCTGGACCAGCTGTTGGAGTCTCACCTGGGCAAAGTCGTCCGTCCAACTACAAATACACAGCGACCATGCGTAATCCACCTCAGGCGGCCATGGCGCTACCAGCACAGACTCCTTCAGTGCAAGGACAAGCTGTTCATATCCAAGGACAGGAGCCGCTCACCGCGTCGATGTTGGCCGCGGCGCCACCACAAGAACAGAAGCAAATGCTCGGTGAACGATTGTTTCCGCTGATTCAATGTATGTATCCACAATTGACGGGCAAAATCACTGGTATGCTGTTGGAGATCGACAACAGTGAACTGCTTCACATGCTGGAGCACAACGAATCGCTGAAAGCCAAGGTCGAGGAGGCTGTGGCCGTATTGCAAGCCCATCAGGCCAAACAAGCAGTTGCACCGAAAAAGGAATAAAAGTTATACCTTTCCTGAGTCATTTATTTCTTTGTTATACGCTTTGTGTACATCTTATGTACTCTTGCTCTTTTTTTCTCTAAAAATTCAAACATACGTAAACATACATCTTTTGAATTGTAGTTCTACAAAGCGATTTTGAACAAAAATTATTGAATTGAGACATGCAGTATATTATATTCTTTCTTCACTTATTTTTATTTTTCTGAATTTACGCTAATTTAATTGTCTAAGTATAATGTTTTTACACAATGAAATTGCTTTCAAGGAACTTAACGGCGGCTCGTGAGTGATTGTCGCTTAGGTATAGAAATGTATACTCCTTTTACGATGTAAAATTTTAGAAGGAAAAGCCTTTTATGATTGATGTATCCGAATAACACTCAGTGAAATATTGATTGTGAAAAAGCTTCTCCATCTAAGACTTTACGATAATAAATTTTCTTTCAATGTAACTGACAATCAACGTTCATTTTTTATATTGTCCTTTTATATCACACACGTATTTTCCTTTCCCAAAACTCATCCTATACTCTTTAAATTGCAAAAACCTTTAAATGAAATAAATAGTAACCTTCACAGTTAATCGCTCGTGGCTTTTTATCGTTTTTGGTTTTTTAGTTTCTTAGAAAATAGATTAGGGTAAGTCAGATTCCATTAAAAGTTCAGAAGCCTAGATTATAGAGTTGTGGTTTTTGACTTAGTTGTAATCTCGTGTTATACTACTTATAGAACGATAAAGAGATGTTTTCCTAAATCTTTCTTCAAAGTCGCTTATTTCTTGGTGTGCATTATATGATATTTTTTCTTTTTATATGAGTTAAAATATATATACGCATACATGCAGAATATTTAATGTCTAGTGACAAAATAGTTGGTTATACAGGATCAAATCTAGTACAAAAAAACGTGAATAAAAAGCATTTCGTTGAGCGTGCGATGTCTAATTGAAAATAAGCCCGCGCTTGTCCGGGAAAAGTTTTATCTCTTTGCTCGTACATGTTTCTCTGATGCGATCATCTGATTGGTGGGAGTGAAAAGTTGCGACCCACTTTGCCGCTTGGATAGGCTATACGCTGGCAAAGAAGGAGATCTCGATTTTGCTGGTCAGTACTGCCAGTAGTACCAATAAGGTGAGTCGGTGCGTTTCTGCTGGTTCTTGCGAAAGGTGAGCGTGTGAAGAGTTTAGTCGTGTGTAGAGTCGGTGTTTTCTACAAAGTGACATAGTCGTGAGCAAAAGACAAAAAAAGACCAGCGACAAAGTCGGTTGACACCGGGTTTACTGCGTGTTGGATGAGCGCTCGGTGAGAAACGGTCGGCGACTGTAGCTGATAGTCTGATAGCCGATAGAATTCGATTGTTCAATCTGTCGTTTAACGACGACCAACGAGGTCTCATCGCGCGCGCAAGAAAGAAATAGAGAGAGAAAGAGGTATAGAAGATACATTCCTGCACGTAATCGTATTCCCCCTCCTCGTATTCGTTTTCTAATGACCTCGTTATACATAATGGACATGTCCGTTTACATCTGCATGTTTTTCTCGAAATCAGTTGTTTAGTCGTCATAGAAGCTCATTACCGTATTGCAATTTTAGACAACCGGAGGCGGTGCGCGATCATCTCGATTTTGTTTGTTCGCACGGATCTTCACCGTTAATTACAGCATATGGTAATAGAACGCCGGAAACATCCCATTGCAAGGTTGTGTATATGTTTATTTGTTCTTGACTTAATCTGTAACTTGGATTTTGTTCAAGCGGAAATCGTGCGACTTCATATTAGTCTTTTGGTACACGCTACAAATGTAGAATAAGATTGCATAGACTACGCACAGTTCATATGTTTCAAGTGCAAAAACCTGTTGGATTGAAGTAGAATAAAATGCGAGAAAAAAATATTACCTTGATTGAATTCTGCATCTTTCGAATGTTATGACAACAAGCTGATACAAACATTTACAAATAAACAATAAAGTAAATATTGCGAATAAATGTAGCAGCGATAATTTGTAATAAGTGAAAATGATTTTTTAGATCCGAAAGATATTTTTATATCTGTGTACTGTATTTTGTATACCTACTGATATAAAAAAGATTTAATAGATCAATGAAGATTAAAAGTGAAAAAAAGAAGAATAGTAAATTTTAAACAAGATTAGTTCATAAAACTATTCAAAACAAAAATCACAAAAGATTAAACTAAAAAATGAAAAAATATATATAGTTAAAAGAACTCTAGTATATAAGATCTTGTGTGAATACTGTATTATATATAGCTTTTACAAAAAATCCAAAATATGTTTTAAAGAATATTTACATTATATTGAAAGATTTCTATATAATTATACAGAAAATATATAATGTTGCTTTATGCAAATTTTGCTCTATATTGTTTTTAAGAAAAAAAAATACCAACTAGAAATAGTAATTTGTTTTTTGTTTTACTTTTTATTTGTGTTATATGTTGCTTGCTCTACTTGCTTTATTCTCAAACAATTATATTTTTCTTTCTGGCTATAGAATATATTATACAATCTTTCTATTTATTAGCCGAAATGTACTTAGATTTTTAATGGGATCCTAAAGTTGGTCTGTTTTATCGATAAAACTGAAGTTTTTGCGCACACTAATCTTTGTTTTGGCTGTGTGGATTGAAAAATTTCTTTCTGCAATTAAAGTACATACATACAATAAGGGATCCGGGACGTCCAAAGTTATATAACAAAATAAGAAAAAATGTTTTTTAAACTTCAATTTTTTTCATTTTGTTATATAAATTTGGACATCCCGAATCCCCTTAAAAGATATTTCTTGTGTATTATATCTTGTGTACAAAATTGTTAGGTAATGTTTTAGTTTTTCCCTTAATATATGTTTAAAAAAAACATTGTTTTAATATTACAAACATTTATGTGAAGAAATATTAGTCTTCTTCTTTTATTTTTTCCAAAAACAATTATAAAAAAATTGTAAAAAAGATATATTAATATAAAATTAATACAATAAACATAAATATATTAATTATAAATTGTATATAATAAATTACATATATAAATAACAAAAGAGAGTAATAGATGTATTAACGAAACTATAGATACTTATGCGATGGTAAATAATCTATAAATAAGTCTTTGAATAAGTGACAACAAGAAAAGTATTGATTGTTAAAGTACCTATAAATGGAATCATTGAAAGCAGAAATTTTTCAAATATAAGATTTGTTGCTTTCTTCATGTATCTTTTGTGCGATTATTTGCGGCTTGCTTATATTAATTTTGTTATTTGTGTACGACTGTTTGTACTATCAAAAATTTATAGCTATTTTTCCATTTTTCTTTTTTTGATTATTCTCATTGTTTGTACATATATTTATATGCACATTATATTGATATCTACCTATTACTAATTGTATTTAAATGTTTGTATTAATATTTAATTTTCTGTTTTTTTCTTCTGATACTCCTTTATTTCAGTATATTTAACTGATAATTGAATATTGTCTATATTATTTTTTTTATAAAAGACTATGACAATGGATGAAAGTGAAGTCATAAAAAATCTGCGATCATGTTTGATATCGTGCAAAGGCGGTATTAAATTAAACAATTTAAGAGGTAAGAAAATTTTCATCAATTTTGTCAGTAATTAGTATTCTAAACTATTATAATTCTTCTCTAATAATCTTTAATATAATCTGCTGTAATGTTATCTTGAACACACCATTACTTCAATTTTACTCATGTTGTAGCAAATTAATTCATCTTATTTTATAGGATAAAAAATAAAGATTAAATTTGATAAGAGAATTTTTTTTAGACGACTATCTCACAGTAGTGGGAGAAGCACTACCTTTTAGACAATTCGGATATTCTTCCGTTGAAGCTTTTGTACGAAATATACAAGAAGTTTCGGTAACTACAAAAAATGGAGAATTATACGTGGAAGCTAAGCCGTCTTCAACAACAGCGCATCTTACAAAATTAATATCCCGACAGAAAACGCGAAAAGTGAAACGACCCAAGAAAGTAACTATCAATATATTTGTGAAAATTTATACATATCTTTATTTCTGATAATTATATACTTTGATTATATATATGATAGTAAACTTTCACCAATAAGTAAAGGAATGATTATTATCAGATTTAAATGTTATGTGACACACACACACATCAATCAAATAATTTTTTATGGTCTTCAAGACTAAACAGATTTTGTCTTAAACATGTTCCACAATACTGCTATTTGCAAGATATATGAAGTAGACAGTTATAAAATAGGATTCTCTCTTTTCCCCTTCTTTCTTTTCTCTCTTTCTCTTCTCTCTCTTCTTCTTCTTTCTTACCTTCTTTATCCCCCTTTTTCCCTTTCTTTTTGCAAGTGAGTGAATAAATGAGTGAAAGTAATTACAATATAATCAAAACACACACAAATAGTGCTTTTAAATTTAAAAATACAAAAAGAAGCTGTAAAAGAGTTCTTTTCTGATTTGTTCGACAGGTTAATAAAGGTTTCTTGCCTAGAAAAACTAACTTTAATAGCTCTCAACGCATACGTGCTAAGAGCAATTATGCTGATTCTTCTAGCTTCTTTACTAGATCAGCTTCTAACAAGAGTAATTTACACACTGATTCATCTACAGACTTATTCAGGTAGTCAAAAAAGACTCACGTATTTATATATTTTGCGTAAAAAGTATAAAATTTATAACTGATACTATTTTAATTTTCTAAGACCACCACCACTCATGCAAACTATAATGCACCCACTGCCCAATTACAACAAACCAAGCTTTAGTTCTGGTACAATGGCCTCTATCTCCACTAAAGTGAGTATAGATTTAGAACAACTTTTAAGTTTTGTACCGGTCAAAAATGCTATAAATGTTTTATTAACTGCAGATTACACTGTTATTAATCGTACTTAATAATGATTTCAGAGACTGAATGACAAAATGACAAATCTTAATATAACAACAGCAAACCAAAGCATTAATAATCATAATCAGAATAATGAAAATGTAAAACCTAAAGTATTAATTGACAAATCAGCAACTGTGATACCTGTACAATCAAAAAAGACTGTGGAACAGAAAACTTCTAAATTAAATGAAAGGTTGAAAGTTACTCTCCCTAGCTCAAGGCCTCCTGTAACTTTGTTACCATCAATTGATAATTATAACAATAATATTTCTTCGATCTACATTCCATCTACTTCTAATGTTTTGAAGGTAATAAACTGAAATCCAACAATTTACTTGGTCAAAGTATAAGATTTTCTGTAGAACTAAAGATTTTCTTGTAGACCATATCGAAGTCGGAATCTCTCGATCCTCGGCAAGAACTGGAATCATATGCAAGAGAATTGAATTTACCAACTCCAGTTTATTGGACACACTTAAACAAAGAAAAACACTCGGCTAAGATCACTGTTTACGCCGGAGTGAGAGTAAACATACTGATTAAATTAAACGTTATAGCGGATCATATTGGATTTAATTATTATCGATTTTCACCGATGAATCTTACAGGTCGGCACACAAACGTTTTCTACATATCCGGAGCCTGCGGAGTCTGAAGAAGAAGCTAAGAAGTCCGCGGCGCGAGTAGCTCTAACGAGTTTCTCCAAGGAATCCTTAAACTTGAGAGTGACGACAGTCGACATGAAATTAATAAAGGAACGCATCTTACAAATTATGAACCAACACACAGCAGGGGTTTTCATGCACCAATTACCTGTTTATTATAACAAACAATATGGAGAAGCATTGCCCGAGAATTGGCAAAATATTGTCAAAGAATCTGAGGAAATAAATCAAGAGAAAGGTGCCGGCGATTGGACGATACTTTGCCAATGTTCTTCAACTTCAAAAGTAATTTATACATTGCAGTTTATTCGATTTATACATTGCAGTTTATGTGAAATATTTACGCGGAAATCGAATCAAATGTTATACTTTTCTTAATTAGTTCTCAGAAAGTAGCTCGATGTTATCACATAATGCTTCTGATCAGTCGGTATCTTTTCCGCTTGACGAGAAGATACATTTGAAACCGATTGGACCCGTCGTACCTGGTCAGTTGACATTGCCTCACGATGCTATGTGGGACGTATACACCGCTTGCGTTATAAACACTACTGAAGTGTGGATCAGATTCGGCAATGATAATGTAAATAGACTGTTTTTTCAATTCTGCTTTTTCTTTTGCCAAGCTTTTCACAGCTGTTTTTTTAAGGAGAATTTTGTTAATATGATGGGAAACATGAAAAAATATTATAATGAAATGAAAGAAAGTGTCTCGGAATGTGTTGTTGGTGATTTCTACGCTCTGCTTGAAGATGATAGTTGGCACAGAGTTCAATGTATAGATTTTGATTCTGAAACCGAAATGGCTGAAGTTCGGTTTATTGACGTCGGATGTGAGGAATTTTATAAATCCAATTTGCTTTATCCTTTAGACAAGGAATTTTGTTCCCTTCCTATTCAAGTAATCTTTTGGTTTAGTTGTATTTTAGTATATTTAAGCACTTCATGTTAATAATATATCATGTCATATTTGCTTATTTTTATATACAGGCGATGAGAGTATCTCTTTACGAATTGGAAGATTTTTGCAATTGTGCCCAAGTAGTTGCGGAAGTCGAAAATTATCTTCTAGTCGAACAAATGTTTGTTGTTAAAGTACATAGTATGGACTTTGACAACTCGTACGCAACAGTAACTTTTTATGACACTAGCGACAATACTGTCGACATCGACATAAACGAACTTATATTCAACAAGTTATTAAATGACATCAACGTTGCGAGTAAATTACACGTAATTATCCAGTTCAAATTGCATTTTGTCAATAATCTGTAATTTTAATGTGATTCTTTTTTTGTTCATATATATATATATATATATATATATATATATATATATATATATATATATTATATATATATATATGCACTGTGTGTGTGTGTGTGTAAATATTCTGTTCAACGAGAGAATATCCTCGGATCGGACAAAAACTCGCTTGTTTCGCGCATTTTTCCTGCCACAAAACGCGGAAAGTTTTCCTTTTCGCTGTATTCGTGCAGCTGCTAGCGGATGTTTTGCGTACAACGCTCTTACTTTGCTTGCTATGCTTCCCCTTTGTGCAGACCGAAGATATTATCTTGCTAGACAGAGTACACAGTACACACACACACACACAACATATTTAATTTAATTGTTTTAGCCGGGAAAATTAATTGAATTATGTGTTACGCATTTAAACGAGGAAGGAAAGATATTCGCACAGCTAAATACGCTCGCTAAAACTCTTTTAGACGAAGCCATATCGCAAATATCCAAAAGCGATGCGTTCGTTAAAACAATCTCTTTCACGAAAACATACCTTGTAAAATGGTGTTCAAAATGGCACAGAGTCAGAGTGACAGACATTCCAAATAATGATGACGTGAAAATTGTTTTTATTGACCACGGTCAAGTTATTATAACATCGAAACAATGTTTGTTGAACAGGTCCTCAAAGGCTCTTGAACGTATTCCTCCACAGGTAAGGAAATAAAACGAATTTTTATATACCAAATTTAAGCACTTAATATTTTTTAATGATAAAATATATATAGTCAAGTTTTTGTACGTGTGTTAAAACAGGCAGTGCAAATATTTCTGCATAACGTCGATACTGAATCGCACAGAGAACAGTTTGTAGAAAGATTTCGCGAGTTGGTTTCGGATGAAGACCTTCTTCTTGCAAAGGTTGTCAAAGTCAGCGCGACCGGAGTCCCGATAGTAGAAATTTTTAAACGTGTTGGACCTAGCAATATGTTAGCCTCTATAAATACATCATTAACTTTGGGCAACGAACTGTCAAAGTAAATATTCAGATCTACTTTTGTACATTCGAATTGCAGCCACTATATTGAATTGACATCTGAAAAGTGAACCATTTTTGTTTTGCAATTTTTGTTGAATTAAACTACTTTTGTTTCACATTCCAGCATTTGATAGATGTTTCAAATTTCAATGATACGTAGATGTACAACAAACATTTATGTGACGTATATCTGCTTGCTTGCTTTCAATATCAATTTAATATAGCTGCAACATATAGTGTTCAAGAGACTTGAAGGCACATGTTCATTACTATTATTGTATTTTTGTAGAGTTAACGAGGATAGCAATAACAACGTCAAAGTCAAAAAACGCTTAGAACGCAAGGTTTCTCGTGTTCTCGAATCAGTCGGTAATTTAAAACCACCCACAATTTCTGATATTCGTAAATACTTCGACGTTCACGTGATTTTAGTCGCGCACCCAGGACATTTCATTGTTCAACCTCTAAGCGATACAATCCACTTGGAGGTATTCGTATGCGATTAATTAAGTAATTGTAGTAAATTTTACATTGAAACTTTATTTTCGTTTCCAGACAATGATAATCAATCTGCAAAAGAGTTGCAACTCATACAACGGTTTACCGATAGAATCTGTTGGCAAAGGCAAACTTTATGCGGGAAAGTTCAAAGATCAATGGCGCAGGTATACGACACATCATTTCATAAATTTTTTTTTCTTTTAAGAAAATAAGAATTTTTTTGATTAATAATGACTCGAGTTTTGTTTTCAGAGTATACGTTACCAATATCATCAGCGATAATGAAGTATCTGTGTATTTTTGCGACTTCGGGGATGTGACGATACTGTCACGCGACAGTTTACAGCCTCTGAAAAGCGAATTCTTGAAATTGCCGTATCAAGCAATAAGAGCTAAACTTGTCGGTAAGACAAAAGTATCTTTTTTCTCTAAAGGTACACTAGTTGTGTGTAAACTAGTTTTAACTTTGATTTTAATAACGATTAGGAATTGAACCAATAAATAGCGATTGGTCGGTGGAAGACTCACTTAGATTTAAGGACTTGGTGCTCAACAAAAATTTTGTTTCGGTCGTCGTCGAATCATCATCTGACCATTACTCACCGGCTAACGGCGTTGTACTCGGTCTACAGTTAATCGACGTTAGTACCACAGAGGATATATACATCGATAGATTGTTAGTAGAAGAAAAACGTGCCAAATACACCGAAGGATACCCGTCTGCCTATCCCCATCCATATACTTAACTCTCTAATTAATAGGTAAAGTACATTTATTTTTTTACGATTTTCTTAGCTTTTTATTCTTTCATAAAATAATATGCTACTGTGTGTATTGATAAATCTAGGAAAAAAACCAAATTTTGTGTTTTTATGATATAATATGATAATGCAACACATGTTATAAAGAATAACGCATACAGGCACATCCCGGAGCTTGTCATCTTTGGTTCCAGAAAAAATATTTATAAGTCGAAGCACTGTGTTAAATTCAGAAAACAATATGGTTATGACTGAGATAAAAACAGATTTTTAATAAGTTCTAATAATACATTTGCGCGTGATGTTGTACCAATACTGTTTGACTAATGCCTTAACACATGAAGGTACAACTTCTTTGTATAAAACAACATTATTGGAACTTAGTGTATAAAAATATGTTATATGTTAGTAAGTTAGTAAGTAGGAATTGCGATAACTATCGCTATCTTTGGCAAGATAGCGATAGTTATCGCAATTCCTATTGCATAGTAGCGCCTTGGCGTTGAAAGGTTGTAACCCCGAAAGCAAATGATTGTAATTCGGGACGAAGAGCGATTCTGTAATATTATGTACATAAGCGCAAAGCGCTATTAAGTCGGGGTGTGCCTGTAAGTGTTTATAAAGTTTAACACATTTTTGTTTATAATCATATTTCAATGTTTTTCCAAATTTTTTAACATTGGACGGCAAAACAAAGATTTAAGACGAAATTAGAACAGGTTTATTTTCATATTTCTATTTGCAATTATTTATCCGCGTTAACGTTTATTGAAAAATTTATTCCCTTTATTTCTTATTATTACAGAAATGTGTGTTCTTGTTATAGTTGCAACATGCATAAAGTTACATTATTAGTTACGAAGAGGCCAAATTTTACGATATAAATAATAACTATTTTTTTGGAAGCGTCAAAGTATTTTTATTAGCAATGTTATGCGTTACTTTTTAGTTCCTTGTTCTGTACTTTTACAGAACTGTCTCAAACGTACTATATAACATTGTGTATGTATGATATGTGTAATATATATATATGTATGTGTGTACAGTGTGTGGGTGTGTGTGTGTGTGTGCGCGCGCGCACACACACA
>QVOA01013150.1:0-11487 GCA_014825685.1 Pseudomyrmex cubaensis
CGTTGCTGGGTGGTTTTTGCAGGTAGGTAGAAATTGAACGACTAAATATTGCCAAACGTTTCAACTGTATTTACAGTCATCCTCAGTGGATAAAAAGTTTAACTGTCGTTTCACATTTAAAATAGAGAACAATGTTGTCAGGTTGACATTATAATCGAGACTGAAGAGAGAAGAAATTTATGTCGGCAAAAATTAGATGTTTATTTTTTTTATGATAACCAAAAGTATCCTACAAAGTACAAAGAATCATATTTTATGTTTGTTTGTTTGTTTTTTATTCCATTAATACTTAACAATATTAATTAAAAAGATGGGCAGAAGGATAAATTGGTAATGATGAATCTTTTACATTAAGATGCATGTCTCAACGCGTGTCTGTGCATGTTACATTTATTCATCTGAATTAATATATTGGCACAAATACTGCAATAATCGCTTCGATTACAATTACTATCATGTCTTTATTAATAGAAAATACAGGTATTTTATACAGGTATATAGAATATTATATATATATATATATATATATATACACATATATATAGAACGCGCGTAGAGACTCGCTGAAACAAGCTGAGGGTAAGTGACGGCCACCGTGGCGATTGGAAGAGGGAGAGGGGAGCCCCGTAATTAACAATCCATTTTGTATTCGGCTCACCTGATCGCGTCGTGTGCGGTCCGTGACGTCATAATTCGGGGCCCTTCGAGGCGTACCGCCTCTTTAATGCGGACCCCGACACCTCTCGGCTCCGCGATCCAGCAACTCTCTCTCTCTTTCTCTCCCTTCTGCATTCTCTTTCGCTTCCTCGAGCGATTATAAACGAAAGAAGAAGAGAGAAACCAAGGAGAGATGCAAGAAGATGAGGAAAAAGGAGAGTGAGAAAGAAAGAACTTTTCCCTCGCATCCTTCGTTCTCTTCGTCTTTGCGATGCCCCTCAAGAAATGCCTGGATGGCATATACACCTCGAAGGCGGTCAAGGGGGATATAATAGCTCGGCCGGACTTCACACGATGCCGACTGGTACGCCGGCTCGGAGGATGATACAGAACCTCGTGAGGCCCACGTAAGGAAAAGAGCTACCATCGTTCTTTCGATCTTTGCAAAGAATCTTGCCTGTTCTGCTCGTTCAATCTTCCGGGGAAAATGTCGGTTGTGTTCTAATCTCTTACTACATACATAGTTGATTTCATCGAAAAAGACACTTGTATCGTGGCACGTGTCAACAACTGCCGATCGAATACTACCGATTAAATAAAGATATAAAAAGTGATAGCTTGTACTTAACTAAAGAAGCACTTTCGTGTGTTACAAAAACAAAACAAATAACAAGTTTTCAATAATAGACTCTTCTTACTTTAAACGTCACTGTATTACAGTCGTGTCAAGAGAAAGAAGAAGAAGCAGCTCAAAGGAAAAGGAAGATTAGGCTGCTTGAAAGCGTTAGAGTGAAAAAGAGGGAAAAAAGTAAGGAAAGGAGAGGAACTTCTCGTGCAGAAGAGTCGAAGGGTGAGCTCCGTTACGCGTCTTTGTATGAGGAGCCCCTTGCCGCCGCTGTCAGCCCGCGGGGGCCTTATTTCAAGACCGTACCGAATCAGGCACGACAATCGCCCTAATATCCACACGAATGCTGGTGCCGGAGGCCTCCACGGTGCAACGGGGCCTTCGCGATGAGTAAGAGATCTTTCCGTTCTTTCTTCTCTTCTCGCTCTCTCCTGTCGCTTTTTTTACTTTTAACCTCGCGTGTCTTGAATTTTGTTGAGTTTTGGCTTGTCCCTTGAAACTTACTTGAAGAAAACAAATTGTTGGCAAAAATGTTTCCAACTCGGCTGGAATTTTTTGATCTCTCTCTCTCTCTCTCTCTCTCTCTCTCGCGTTAAAAATGTACATCACACTCGCGTGTTTTCAATAATCGTTTGGGTCACGCAATTGTTTCTTCCTACAACAAGCAGTGATATTTAACGTTTTTTTTCACGTTTTTTTCAGACTTAGCTCGGATGTAATGGTCTCACACATCGCAGAATATTCAGATGTATACTTTATTCACCTTTAGTTGCACAAGTAATTTGTTGCGATAAATATCGGTTTTTCTATGACAACGAATTTAGTTGTTAGAAGAGTTTTACGGAATAATGAAAGCTGAAATCTTTGGCTTAGAGTCGCATGTCAAAGACACGATATTTCAAGCACACTAATTCTTAATATTATTGCTTGCGATTAATACCTATCGTTACTGACCATTAATAACATTGCATTATGAGAGGCTTGTACGTGGGGAACTGCGTCAGGCCCTGCAGCATAAAAACACGTTGTTGCTGACGCAACCACGACCGCATTGTCTGGGGATGCGGCGCGTCATTAGTGGAAGCTTCAACGCTACCATCGCGCGCTTCCCGTCGGCATTCAGCGATTCGCCTCGTGGATTCGTTCGTGACGAGCTCCGTGCGAGTAGGTGGCTAGCAGCTAGCCGGCTTACAAGGAAGGAAAAGAAAAAAGGAATCGTTTAGAGAGGTAATAGGAGGCCCATAGGCCTCGTGGCTCGGTTTACCGAACGCGCCTGCCACAAAGCCCGCAGTGAGAGAATAAACGTAGTCGTTACGGTGTTTGCGTCGGCATTTAATTGTTTGCTCTATCCTTTCAGATCGAGTTTTTTCCATCCTCCGTCTCCTCTCGACGAGAACGTTTCTTTCTTTTTTGTTCTACGCAACGTGATGTATAACATCTGGATTAGTTTGTAACTGTCAGTGATCAAATAATAATAAACGAATCACTAAGTGATATACATATACATAATTGACGTCATTACATACATGTATAAAGTTTCCGTCATTTTTTCAACGATAATTAAAAGAAGTATTTGTAAGAAATGTAAAGTGACATTAAAATACGAATAAATAATGAGTGATATATATAATGTATTTTTCTGTCGATCATTCAGACTGAAATTAATTGCTATTGCACGTTCTTGCAACAGGAATTTCGACAACCACTTTTTATCCGTTCACAATGTGAGCGAGTCGCTCATCAAGGTGCGGCTGATAAAAACGGATTCAGAATTTCATATCTATCTGGAGACTATTTTTCTGTTACTGCCGGCTACAAGATACGTATAGCTTATGTACACATACATTTTCCTAGCAAGCTTATCTCTCTTCTATTGCTTTAAACCTGTCGTTGGAGAACCTGTCGTGCCTATCTTTATGTTTGTCTACATTTATCTGAAATTTCCAATTGCTTTATAGTCCTAATTGCTGCTCGCGCTTGCTTTGCTCGTTCTTCATTCGTCGTGTATCGTTTTTGGTATCGGTTCTATTATCGATTCTGTTATCGTACTAATACTGTGATTAGTGCCATACAAATTTTGAATTAGAAACTCTTTTTCGCTATCGCATCTCTCTCTCTCTCTCTCTCTCTCTCTCTCTCTCTCTCTCTCTTTCAATTCTTTTTTTACAACTCAGAAGAATTTGTTGTTAATTAGCCAATATATATAATTACCAAATATATCAACAGTAGTTATCGCTGTACGCAATTGTTAATTAAAACATAAACTATAAACATAAAAAGGAGAATTGTGTATTTTTCCAGTTTAGTAGCCACAACTTATATAATTATAAAATGTTTGAATTATGTAATTTAATTTTGTTCTTGCTTTAACTTATTTCATACGTACATTTTCGAGCATTTAAACAATTGAGCTTTCGATTGCCTCCTTTTGTTACGAATATTATTTTCGTAACTTGAAAACAGCGTTTGCGCAAAATCTATAAAAATCTATAAAAAATCTATAAACGTGAAATTTTCAAAAACAAATCGACAAAGCTATTGCAAAGAAGGAAAAAAGAAGAGAGCCATGGTGCCGCGGTACCGTGGTGTAATAACAGAGCGCTGCATACAAGCCGAGCTAGCTGATGACTTCATTGAACTGGACCCGCTTGAGCCTCAGGTCCAAGACCTCCCTGAAACCGCCTCAAATTATAACGCCGGCCCACGGACTCAAGCCCGCTTTTGATGGGCTCGAGACACCTTTTGGGCATCTAGCAAAGCACAACAACAGACTTGATCATAAAATCTCGATTTTGTGCAGAATGACAGAGATTTTCATTTTCTATATTTTTTATATTAATTGTTTGTTTATATTAACTCACACAAACAAAAATTTTTAATTTTGGACAAATAAATAAAGCAAAACTGATGATGTATTTAAACAGTAAGCGCTTCAAAACCAGTAGCAAGATGTGTATAAATTAATAAATTGAGAAATTAAAATTTCTCAATAAAAAAAAAACCAAGACGTTTTAATTTTGTTTTTAGCCATCTCCAGTTGAAAAATATCTACAATTATTAATATCTACAATACTTAATAATTTTTAATAACGTATATAATATAAGTAAATAAATACATCATGTTTACAAAATTTCCAACAATAAACCAGAAAAGCTTTCTAAAGAATACACATAAAGCAAAAGCTGTCTCGACAAATATTTTGAACGACATGTAGAATATTATCCTCATATATATCTACATTGATTTTATGAAACATGGAATGCTCAAAAGTTTTTGGCGCATCTCTCTGTAGCATATTTCCTTGTGTTTTATCTTTTTTGTGACATGTTGAAATACATACTCGCCTTCCGTTACTTTGTAGTAAACATCGATATATCGATCAACAATCTATCTGATTGTGTGAATCGCGCGTAATTTATCCGTACAAATGATTATCTTGTAGAAATTTGGGTAAAAAAAAAGTAATACAAGATATAGAGATATGTGTGAAAAGGGTGGGATTGCACGCGAAGTGAAAAGAATCAGAAAAAAAAAGAATGAAACAGAGAAATCATTTCATAGCATATCTCGAGAGTGGGCTTCAAAAGAGAGAGAGAGAGAGAGAGAAAGAGAGAGAGAGAGAGAGATGCGGAGAGACTCCATAAATGCCGTGTAATTGCTACGGCGCGTTTACCTGGGCATCTGTTTACCCACTTTGATCGCAAAACTCACGCCGAGCTGTAAATGCCCATTCAAGATCGCTCGAATCGGTTTCCATCTTGGTAAGAGCGTGCTTATTACTCACAGAAAACAGGCTGCTGATTGGTATCTGCCGCGTATTAACGACGCTGCTACGAACATTATTTCGCAACTGCTTACCGCGGTGGCTCTTTTGATAATAAGGAAAAAAACTACACCGCTGGATGAAATGAATAGTGGTTTCGGTGTCGTGTGAGAAAAACGAGATCTTTGGTAACATCTCGATAGCTATATTATTCAAACTCGATTTTTTATACTTGCAATCGCACAAAGACCGAGCAGAGTCGCGTCAAGTATCTTTAAGTTAATGTGATATCTGATGTCATTCTTAAAGGAAACTAGAAATAGTTACATTTAAACGTCACGAAGATTAGAAAAAATGTCGATTATATAGTGAAATGCAATAAATCGAACGAGATGCAGAAAAACGAGCGAGTTTATTTTGTCTCGCTGTTTCTTTATCGTGGAACCGATGACATGACATCTCAACTAACTCTTACTATTCAGTCTACTCGGCCACAAGAGCCAACTGTCTGCAACGCAGACGCCTTGCGAAATTTTTGGCAACAAATGTCTATAGATTCCTCTTCATTATCCTTGCTTCTGTATCTTCTTTAGAATTTCTTCTTTAGAATTCTGTATCTTCTGCGTCTACTTTATATAAATAGATGTGTTGTGTATCAAATATTCAGTAAATATCTAAACTCAAATGGCTATGTTAATATTTCTACAATTAAAAATATCAATAGCATTGCTACTATCAATAGCATCGATATGTATAAAACTGCTGCAACTGTTTTCTCGTGACTTGGAAGGTGTTTCCGACATCGCGTCACCAAAAGTTTCATAAATATCATCAGTATCATAAATATTATAAGTATTCTTGTATTTTGCATATTATGTGTTGATATATGAATAAACGAAGTAGTTTTGTAGAAAAGATAATTGCAATTAGTACACATACATGCAAACAAATCATCGATCGCGAGCGAAATTATTATGCAGTACTGCAAATATTAAAAAATTCGCATAAATGCAATGAATGCTCAAGGGAGTATAATTGGGATGATAAGAAAACGGAACAAGAAGTGGCGATAAGAGAAGCGATCCTCCTTCTCTTTGAAAACTGGTCTGATGTATAGTTGCGGTCTTAGGAACAGAAAAGAGTTGAAGGAGCTGCATTCTCCGGTAATTAGTTTCACCCATAAATTACTGGCTATTTTGCGTCTGTGTTGGTCACGAGTTAGAAATACTCGTTCTCTCTCCTCGTTTCCGATACGCGTCAAAACTTCCCATTTTGTTTTTTCTACGCTTTTGCTTTTTTTATGCAAAGCGATTTGTTATATAAAATTTCTTCCTTGCGAATGACAGACAAAAGATGCTAAAAACTTGAGTTTTTAAGACTTGCAAATAAAAACTCGTAAAATTCAATCGTATTCGAATTCTATTTTACGCAAATAGCTTTTGTCGAAAACTTCTATGCTTTCCGAAAGCTTATAAAAATACATATACATATATATGTATATATGCACGTTTATTATTTGGATAGAAAAAACATTTTTATCGCAGCGAATTTAAATAAAAAAGAAGCATACTGCACTTCTTGATTTGTACGTGCAAAATATCGCGTACAAATCTACATGCGATTAAAGGTTTAGCGGCGATAGATTCTAGGTGGCACGAGATCTAACTTTATGGGAACGAAACGGACTCATCTTTGCCGTAGGTCTGTGAACCTGTTCTGAACCGAACGGGGCGCCGAAGAAAGGGGCATAGGACCCCGCTGCTAAATGAGCTGTAATACGGACCCCCGCTGAACCCCCTCTCACACCGCCGGACCTCTTTAAACCTCCGAGGCACTTTCCCATCCTTTCGTCGTCGCTTAAAACTACTCGCTGTTCTCGGGATCCGCCAGTTATGATATGACCACACGAGACGACTTCTTCTGCTGTCGACTCTTCCTGCAATATTTTTCCTGCTCTCTTTCCGCGGTTGTATTTTATTTTTATCTTCTTGCTCTTTCATTGCCGTTTTTATCGTTTCTATCAATGAACTATTCCATTTCTGAGAGCGTGCACTCAAAAAAAGAAACGTTTATGGAAAAAATGTAGACAGAAAAGTTAAAATAAAGAAATAAGACTATTGAAACTGACTTCTTTTAAAAACATTACTGTATTAAATAATTATTTTTTGTTAAAGAATAATAAGCACCTACATATTAACGATGAAATTGTAGAGAAAAATGTATAATGTATGTAAAATTTTGCGTATAAATCTTATACAATTAAATAGATGTTTCTGGATCAGTAACATTTTTCTGCGAAAATGCACTGTTTCCGTTATTGCGTAAATTAGGTCATAGTCTCTTTCCTCGACTATTATTCTGGGAAGTAACGAGGAATAGTCATGACATCGAAAGCTGTTGTCGCAAAAGTGCTCTTCGGTCAACGAAGCAATTAACCTGCTCGGCTTCGTGGTCAAGCAACTAGGCCAATCATTTCGATCAACGCTGCAACACTTACGATTGATAATACATGGTGAATGTGCTGAAAAATATAATTAATACATACTATGCAACTACACATATAACTTGTTGAATTAATAGACGTGAGGCATTTTTCAAGGTTTTGATGTGTTTTTTACTTAACTTCGATTATAAAGTAAACATATATACATTATGTATAATGTATATACGTCTTATATAACAAAAAAGGCAAATTCACTGCTGCCGAAATATAAGTATCGCGTTAGAAGCAGAAGCTGCATCGATCGTCAAGCTGTGTGATGTAATAGGAATTCGGAATATCGATACTTTCTGAAACGGTCAAGTGCCGGAGACCTGGTAAAGGTGCAGTCGCGAAACGTCCGCGCAGCTTTGTCCGTAGCGGCGAAGATGAAAAGATTGTAGCGAGCCACACGCCGATCGCTTAAGCCTCAATAGCCCTCTACGATGGTGCCCGCAGCATGTACCGAAGCCATGATATAGGAAGAAGTAAGAAAAGGAGGCGAGATAGAAGAAGAAACAGTTTGCGTCTGTCGAAAGAAGAAAGAGAACGAAGCGCGGGGAAGACGCGAGACTGGCGGTAAGGTGACGGGTCGACGGGAGAGGCAAGAGACTGCTACTGAGAGCGAAGAGCTCGCCTTCACAAAGCATCAGAATGGGACTTACCAGAACCCCCGTTATTAGTCCTTACTCGCATCGTATTCGAGTGTATTGGTAAGGCCACGAAAGAGATCAGATCTCTCGCGTTGAATCGTATGTACATACACATACGCACATATATTTATCCTTATACATGCACACGTGGGAGCCGCTCCCGTATATCTCGTGAAGACGGACGATGGCGTAGAAAATGTTAGTGTCATCGATATCTGCTTTTCTCAGTGGCGCTTCTCAATCTGAAAACTCATTATCCAGTAAAAGAGGTCTCTTTGTCGTACATCTATTGACGTGAATGAGCGATGGAAAGAAAGAGAGAGCGACATGTTGGGCGAGATTTACTTTATAAGGTGTAGCAAACTTGTTATTACGAAAATGAGAGAATAAAGAAGGGCATTCGAAAAAAGAGAAAAGGAAAAAAGATATGTACAAGCGTTGAATTGATCCCTGAATAATCTCTCGATAAGAGTTTTCTATTTTTAAGACGTAATTTACGGTTGCACAAGTTTTTGCTCCAATTCTATTTTGCTATTTTGTTATAGTTAATTATCTTTACAAAAAAGAAAGAGAGTATAAAATAATACAAAAAATATTTGTTACAAACATGAGCAAGCTTGTTTTTAATAATAGAGATATCGTAATATACTTGATCGACTACATAAAAATATTTATATATTTATTTACCAGATATATATGTATTTATACGATCTTATTTCATCTCATCTTATTCTCACGTTATCTAAATGATCTTTTTGTGATTTATCGTCTTATATCGCTTCGAATATCTTGGCACGTCGAAATCTGAAAGAATCGGAAGGACATGATCGTGCTTCTTCTTCGTGGGATCCTAGGCAGTGCGGCATGACACAAGTAGAGAGGAACCGACCGACGAGCCGGCTCCTTGTGTCGACGAGTTTTGTAGGTGAGTTAAAAGAGGAAAAGAGGGGCTCGGTTGCGTTTCGTTGCCGCCGAGCGGCGCTCACCTGCCTAGTCCGCAACAGTCTCGTACAGTTCGTTCAGGCCAGGAGCTTCGCTTCGCAAGTGATCGCAGACGGCCAATCTCGCAATCTCCCCTACCATCTGGATTTTCCTACCTTCACCAACTCATAGGTTTTCCACCTTTCTTTCCCCCTCCGTTATTTTTGTCCTTCCGTTTGCTCTCTCTCTTCCGCTTTTGCCTACACCTTTGCACGTTGACATTTGCGAGCTTACTTTTTTTTTTAACCGATCTGCTTGAGGAACATAAGATCGAAAAAACATCTTCAAAAGGATGGCCTCTTTTCTAGAGATCGCGTCTAGAGATCGACGACGAAATTAAAAATGAATCCGTCGCCGGTGACAGTGGCGGTTTCGCGACGACGGTCGTGGTAGTGACGGTGATAGTGATGGTGCTGGTGCCGCTAAGGAAGAGGAAGAAGAAGAGGAAGAAGAAAACATATGCTGGTGGGGGCAATTCTTCTTTACTCTCACAACTCTGTTGGTGGGGGTAAAGCAACACTCAAAGATTGTGGTGACGTAGTTCTGGTAGGAACGCAACGCGTTTTTGTCTACGTAACAAGAAAAGAGCACTTTTCTATATTCCTTATTTGTGTCATATGTAGTTGGTGCTTTTGGAGTAGAGAAAGAAAAAGGAGCAAGACAAAAGTATAGAAAAAGAAATAAAAAGAAGAACACTTCGACAGGAATTGAGAGAAAAAAGGAATCAACGAGAGAAAGAGAAAGAAAGAAAGAAAGAGAGAGAGAGAGAGAAGGTGGGAGAAGAAAAAGGAAGTAAATAGTTCTAGAAGTGATGGTCCAAAGAAGTTAGCGTTTCTCTTCCGGATTTATTTCGAATCACTAATCTT
The DNA here is from genome assembly GCA_014825685.1 of Pseudomyrmex cubaensis. Lineage (NCBI taxonomy): Eukaryota > Metazoa > Arthropoda > Insecta > Hymenoptera > Formicidae > Pseudomyrmex > Pseudomyrmex cubaensis. The sequence continues at coordinate 10,026 of QVOA01013150.1, forward strand.
TTTTTTCACGATCTTAAAAATGTTCTCTTTCGACAAAGTGACTATCTCCGATAGTCTTCAAATATCTTCAGTGCGATACAAATCATGAAGATCAAGCGTGCGTCGCGATCATTACAGCGTAATTCCGAACAAATGGTTTTGCTTCGCAAGAACATATTAAGAAACGTAATATTAAGAATAAGTTTTTGATAGTGACAATTAAGAAAGATATTTTGTGGATCTCTTCATAAGCAATCGTGTTCTTGCATCAACATCGATTCTAACGAAAATTTAATGTTTTATCACAGAATTGCAGAAACATCATCAAATCAACAAGTCTGAAGAAGATCCACAGTGTTCTGCAAGTAATGTAGGTTGCAATGTTAAGTTTTGCTTTTAGACGAGTTGATAAAGAAATCGCGCAGTAGAGGAGACAGTGAGTCAATTGCGTGCTAACAGTCGGTATCACAAGGTGCATTTAAAATCGAGGAGAGAGAGAGAGAGACATCGATGAACTACTTGACTTTGTTATCAGTTTGAAGAAGGTGATATTTCGTCGCGATTCCGTGTGATTCCATCGATTACCAGTGTATAAAGCAGACAAAGAAAAAACAGACAAAAAAGAAGCAGACACGATTGGTAATCTTCGAGTGTGCAGAGGGGATGGAGATGCGCCCCGTTCTCGTGGTGACCTGCCTTTTTCTTGTCACCTCTATCACCGGTTCTTTTTGGTAAGTGTTTATTATGTTCTTCCATGCTTCTTCTACTGTCAACGTATGATATGTTTACTACATTCTTACAAATCTATTTTTACCGCTTGACTCATTATTACTCGTTTATTGAATTGTGCTATGTATTTTTATAATTTTGAATTTCGCTTATCTTATGGAGGACGAGAATTTACCTTAGACAAAAAAACTTTTGTGGAAAGTTTATGAGTTTGATACGTGGTAAATGAAAACTTTTCTTGCTTCACTATTTTTAGTACGATTATCTTAAAGCTTGTCACAATGTTACCTTTAAAACAAAATAACAGTATTCTCGCTTTTTTCGTCAAAAAAAGAGTGATACGTAACAGCTCAGCGTATCTTTAGTGTATAACACATGACGACTATAAAAGCAAAAGTTAAAACAAACGTAAGTCATGTTTACGGCATAGTAAACCATTTTTTTGCACTAAAAAATGGGGAATAAAAAAATTCTTTGCGTGACTTATATTGCAATGCAAATCATATGTAATATATGATGTGATATTTTACGATATTTTGTTGACATATCTCAGTCTTTGCTAACACTTTCTTTTTTATTCACATGCAAGTTATTTGCTTATGTTAAATTCTTAATCAAATATTCATTTAGTTACGACAATCTGATGACAATTTGTTACATAGCAGAAGGTTGTCACACACACACACACACACACACACACACAGAGAGAGAGAGAGAGAGAGAGAGAGAGAGAGAGAGAGAGAGAGAGAGAGAG
>QVOA01013163.1:0-13435 GCA_014825685.1 Pseudomyrmex cubaensis
TTGTACGTTTCTACGAAATCGAATCGCAACTTAAAAAGCGGACATTTCGACGTTCCCGCTACGTTACTACGACGTTTTAGAGACTTTTAGAGACGATGCTATGTGGATCGTTTACCTACACATTTTTTATTCATCTTTCAAATCTGTAATTGTAATAAAAAAAAGGATATCATTTTGAATCATCTCTACTTGTAAATATTTATAAAATTCTTGCGGCATTTGTTTGTCTATGATTTATCTAGATTTGTTCATCCTTAAATTTCTTAGTCTACTCCGCAAATATGATTAAATTGTGCGTGTGTAAGCATGTACATAAGCATGTGCACAAATATACATGTGCTCCTAATATTATAATATTATATAAATTCATTGTTTTGAATTGTTTATAAGAAATCATTGTGTCACTACGTAATAATATAAAAATTTGCAAATTAATAATTTAATTAATTTCTTAACTTCACATAGCTATAGATTATAATTATTTTTGCCAAATTAAAAGTTGAGTTTGAAAGAGATAAATTTAAAAATATATAAATTTGTAATATTTACCGTGCGATGGTGCAGGACTGGGCGATTTTAACACCTTCGTCTCGTACGAAACGATGAACTTCTTCACTCTACTTCCTTCTTCATCCGTACTTTTCACAGAAATCATACCGTCCAGTTCTATCATTTCCTTCGTTTCTGCTTCCTCTTTTTCTATTTTTTCCTCATCGTCACTGGATTCGAGCACTTGCGGTGTTGACCTCGATGACATCTTTTGTTCCAAGCACGCAATCTCTTCGATGTAATCATAAGTCTCTGTAAATTCCTCGTCCTCTTCATCGGTATCCTCCTCTTCCTGTTTCTTCGCTTCTTGTTCATTCTGTTGTCGCACCGCAACATTTTCTTCTAAATAACCAACAATATCAAAATAACTAATCAAATTTACTGTTAGTGTGTTAATTCGATCAATTTTTACAAGAATATTCAAATGTCTCAGTTTAATACTGATTTAACTAGTTTTGATTTTATTTGTTTTATTTATAAATTTGCAAGAAAGAACGTTCTAAGAACAAATGTACAAAAATTATACACAACACACTAAAGAAGCAAAATTAATTTAATGAATTTCTTTCAGTACTACAAAACACAAACAGTTGGATGTTCTCCAATTATCTTTGGCTATAATTCTTGATCAGTCAAATTTTCTGAAAAAGAGAAATTTCTTTTGCGCGATTAATTTCATTCATCGATTATACCTAACGAATTTAACGCGTGCAAACTGACACTTATTCAGCGTCTAAGTCACGTAGCTCAAGAACTTAAAAAATATGCCTATGCGATTAACCGTCAAGTTCCGGCTATTTCGACTACGTGAATTTCGATCACCTGACGATTTGCAGCCGCCGCCATTTTCGTTGCTAAGATATCGCTGCATGCCACTCAGCTCCATGATTTTGTGCAACTGATCTGATACGGTTCTCAGGTGATTCTCGATCTCGCTTGGTAGCTGCTTCAGAGTGAACAATTGCCGTTGCACGTTCTCCAACTGCTGTTCAAGACTGCTGATTTCCGTAGAAACTAGCTTTTTGATCTTTTCATTTGTGACTTTGATCGTTGTCGTATCCGTTGTCGAAACACTCGACTCTTCTTCAGGCGCTGTTGTCTCTTCCTGCGCAAATTCTGCCGTACAAGAATCTTCCTGGGACTTGGAGTTCTCTTCGTTTTCTTCGATCTCGTTTTTCACTTCTTTTTCTTCTACCTTCGATGCAGGTCGCGAATCAAACTGTTCTTGTTGTTCCGCTTTGCCTGTAGATTCTGATGTCGCAATTGCAGTTGTTATCTAAATCAGGAAACAAGTAAAAGTTGTAAAAAAATATCGAACAAATATGTGACTTTAAGCAAAGCGTGACATATATGTTAGAAATATAATTGAAATGTGACTGTTAATCCCTTTAAGCTTTTAAAGAATAAAATTTGTAATATAATAGAGTTTTAGTTCTAACGATTGCGCGCGCGCGAACAACATGAAAGATTCATATTTTTATTTTGTTTAAAGAATATAAATTTCGAGTAATGTTGTTAAATGTACTTTTGACAATGCAAAGCTATTAATACATTATGCTATTAATGTATTAGTGTTTATTTATATTTAAAAAATGTTATGTATATAATTTTAAAGAAAACATAATCGATAAAAAAAAATTCAAGATCGTAAACTCTTCACCTACCTTTTTAATAAAAACAAGATATAAATATTTTGTATTAAAAATTACACATGAAATTAAAATATTATAGTTATCATTAAAAAAATCATTTAGCTTTCAATTATTTAGATGTCAAGTTTCTTCTTTGATAGATTTTAGGATGTTAAATAAATTAAATAATGAAAAACTTATAAATAATAATAATAACATAATAATATACAATATATAATTATTGTTAGTATAATAAATAAATATTCATAATATATTTAAATACATTTATGGTTTTTAGCTTTTATCATTCTTATTATTCTTATGAAAGATGATAAGTAGATATTAATACATATACATACATATAAGGGGAAGAGTTCGCAATATAGGTATGAATGGAAAACATTTTGATAACAACGATCCTAATAATTTAATCACTAATTCTACACAATTATAAAGAATCAAAAGATCAACTAAAATATATAATGTGTACATATATTTATGTATTACACAGATTAATTACAGATTAATTTTCTTACAGATTAATTTTCTCTCATATATCAAATTGTCTTTCGTTGCATGACGAAGCTTTTTATTCTGATTATTCATTCCAGCACACACACACACACTTATCACTAAAATCATTCTTATGACACTTACATATTCTAATAAAAACAACAAAACATGATATATTACTACACACTGAAGTAAAGACGAGCACGTATTAATTACAAGACATTTGTATCGGATCAACGAGTGATCTACAACGATCCATTATCCATTTGTAAGAGTTCCTAAAACACAAGTACAAGCATATAAGAGATCTAAGTCAGTTAAGATGTAGAACAAAAGTGACATCTGTTTAAATAATCTAAATACAAACCATAGGATAGGAAAGCACGCATTTTGTAATAATTTAAATTAACACACTGACGTTTTTTGTTCTTGATATCAAGTTTGTAAGTGATTTCAATATTTCATTAAATATTTCAAGGCTGATTACAATCATCTGCAATTTATTGACTAAAATTAAAATAAATTACATAAAAACAAGTAATAGATAATAAAACAATTATCTATACATGTACAAAAGTATAAGCGAGGTACAAGGCACGAAGGCATAGGCCATTAGCCTCGTAAAATCGACGCCGATGCGATTCGTGATACCCTTATAAAGGATCGTCGGCACGAACGACAATCTTCGATTATCAAACTCGATATCCGCATCAATTTTCTTATCGCAGATTTTTTCGTATCTTGTTGCACTCTTATCGATGATTCTGAGCGAGAACCAAGGCAAATTGAGATGCACGCTTTTTAAACCATCCCACCATAAAGCGAGCGCGGCGAGAGAGATTGATTCTTTTCTGGACGATTTTGAGAATCTTCTGCTACCGCGATGAAAAACTTCAGTAGAAATGTAATTCTCGGCGGAGTGCAGAAGTTTCGACACAGCCTTGTCGTCTTCCTTGGAAAAAACATCTATAGACTTGCGCGACTTCGAAAGCCTTCTACCGCCACGATGGAAAACCTCAGTGGAAATATAATCCTCGGTCGATTGCAGAAATCTCGAGAAAGCGTTGTCATCTTCCTTGGGAACGATATCAATGGATTTGCGAGATCTCGAAAGTCTTCTATTACCACGATGGAATACTTCGGATGAAATATAATCTTCGGCCGACTGCAGAAACTTTGAAACCGAGTCATTCTCCACGAGCTCATTTGTAGGTTTGGGCAACTTGACTTCTTCGGAAATATTGCGATCATTTTTTTCGATATTTTCCTCGTTTGAAATTGAATTATCAGTACTAACGACAGCAAAAGATTCTTTCGGCGACGAGGACGAAGGACCATCTTCGTACCACTCGAAAATCTTTTTATCGCGAGCGTCTTCATTAACTTTGTTCAGAACTGAATCATCAACAATATTATTACAGTTGGAAGCACTAAGAGTGATGACAGGAAATTCTTTTCGCGACGTGCATGACGGAGCTTTCTCAAACCATTCAGAGATCCTAGAGCAAACGTAGTCCGCGAACAGCTCAAAGATTTCAACATTTCTGTGAACGAATCGCTCAAAATATCGACCTCTCAATCTCCTGTGTCTTACTTTCGATAAGCCAATGTCAATGCTGAAGATATTATCGAGACTGGACTTAATATAATAGAAAAAGTTTGTCAATGCAAATCTGAAACGAAGATTCTGTCGATACAAATACTTCTCTAAGTAACGTCCCTTTGTCCTATTGGATTTTGGTCCATCTTTTTGCTTGTCAACCGAGCTTGTCTCTTTGATAGTTTGGATAACAAAAGTAATGTTCTTCTGGAAAACGTGCTCGAAATAGCGACCCTTGTAACTTATATGTTGCTTGCGAACTTTCAACATGTTCATCGATTCGGAAACATTCGGTTTTTGTAACAGAAACTGGAACAACATCGTTATCAAAGACATCAGCCGGACGCTCTCACGTTCCAGGTACGTCGCTATATATCTTCCCTTTGTTCTACAACGGTTTGTTCTCGAGATACGAGTCGTCTTCGACATCGAGCGAAGATGTCGAGCGACAGTATTGACATTCTGCAAAAAGATTCTCTCTGCGTAATGCGCTCGCGCGCACCTGCGCGTTATCTTTTTTTTCTCGTTTGATAAAAGACCATCAAAGCCAATACTCTTTAGCCAATCATAATTCTTGAGACAAGCATCTCCTTTAGTTTTAGCGATCTCATCAAGTTGATTATCGATCTGCCGATAACGAGGTGCGCAGGAGCGAACGCAGCCGCGAAGTATGTTCTCCAAATAATAACCTTTAACAGACGACTTTATTTTGGTGTTGTTGTACTTGCCAGTGCAACTATATCTTCGATAATGGCTTGGCTTAGCGCAACACAGCTTGCACTTGTACGACGCGCAACGCGCTAGCTGATTTTCCGATAGAGTTTTCTCGCTTGATTCAAATTTCGAACAATAGGAGAATGATATTGCATCATTGATGCTATCGAAAGGGGAAATTGAACACGAGGAATTCGAATCCGAAACGAGAGGGAGACGATCTCCCGGACTGTTCTCTGTTTCATGCATCTTTACCTCGGAAAGTTCCGACGGTTCCGACGGTTCCGGTGTCTTGGTCAAAGTCACCTCCGATCTTGGCAGCAGGCCTTTTTCCACGAGACGCGCGATTACCGTCTTCTTGTCCTGTTTTTTAATTACGACCTTATATGTCTCACCGTCGTCTTCTTCCACCTTTTGCTCGCGCTTCGACTTCGGAACCGGTCGCTGTGGCCTCTGCAGGAAGGTGGAAGTGCGTTTCAATTCCCGTACTTGCTTAGGTTCGGCTGTCGCGATGTTCTGCAGCTCTTCCAAAACTTTCGAGCCCTTTAGAATCGAGACTCGCGGTCGCAGCTTTTTGAAGTTAACTCTAAAGGTCATATATAAAAACGTGAATCAGAACATGTTCAATTGTATCAGCAAACTATAATGAAGAGAATTGACAGTGGACAAAAATTAAGTGCAATTTTTCTTATTATTTAAAGAATGACATAAGTCATTCTTGTATTAATATTAATATACACTTAATATAAAAGAGATTATATATGTACGACTCTATATAATTTTAAAGACAGAAAGTTAAAAAAAAAAAAAAAAAAAAAAAAAATTTTAATAATCTATTCTCTGATGTACAATATATACTTTCATATATCTTTTAGAACTTAATTAAAATGCTTTATTGAGATGCTCAATAATATTCAAGATGTTTGTATAACTCTGTTAATATAGTTAATATAGTTGGAATTTTAAAGAAATAACAGACATCGTTATTAATAACTCTTTTAATTGCTCAAGTCGACAATTGTAAAAATATATCTACCCTAATAATCCTTGATCGGACAAAAGCTCCTCTTCCTCGAGAATCAGCTGCGCGATTTCGTCATCTGTAAGATTTTTGTTGGACACGATTTCGCTGTTGACGTCCACCGATTTCTCCTCCGCAAGTTTTACTTCTTCTCGTTTGACCTCTTCCTCGACAGACAACTGCTCTGTGCTCTCGACGTTCTTTTCTTCTTCGTACCGCTCGATTACTGTCTCCTCTTTCAAGATCTTCTCTGGGAAGACTGGCGGTAAGTCCGCAAGCTATTAAAACAAACTCGACGTCATTATATTCCCGTTGCTCTTTCCGCTATATCTTTTTCTAAATGTCAGACAAATTCATGATTTTCTTTGTTGAGAACAATGTTTAATTTCCGGTAGAAAATTGTTTTAATCAAAATTTTTTCTAGAGAAATAGAAATTACGATCTTATCACATATTGTAAATTGGTAATCTTTTTCTGTTTTGAGTCTTTATAATGATTTATGCATTTTACAGAGCGCACAATTTAGCGATTTAGCAATTTTGAGAAAAAGAATCGCCAATAACGACATGCGTTACCTAAGAAGACAATTCTTGGAATTTACTAAATTAAATTATTTTAATTATTCTCCTAATATGCTAATGTTGTGCAACTGGTTTTTGAAATTTGTAACATTTATGAAAAGTATTTTTACTTGTTATATTTATAAAAAGTTTCTCTTTTTTCAATATGTAAAAACTTGTTGAGTTTTGAGCGACACGAACGTGAGTAAGTCTTGCAGAGACAAGAACTTCGAATGCTCCGGGAAGTGTTTGCGTTATCTTCTCTTACATTATAAATAAAGACGCAACGCACAGAAATGCTGTTTAGCCTTTCATCTCGTAGATATACTCACGGCGATCTTATACGAGACGATGTTATCTTCCGATATCACTTCGGCAACCTTTCGTGTCTCCTCCTCTCTGCTCAGACAAGAAACGCAGCAAATCAAGAAAATATACTCTTTTCAGCTTGTTCGCGGTGAATTTGTGTTGTCGACTCACATGTCGTATGTGCTCGCGGATTAATGCAATCGCGGACGCGAATATGCACCAAATGTTGTATCCCCGCGCGGATTTCGCTCGCTCTTTCTCTCTTTCTTCCTTTTGCTCTACCTCCAATGCGGCAGGTCCCGCGAATGCGGCAAGAAATAGGACGCAACCGAGAGACCAGCGCAATAAAAACGCCGACCAATGATAAACAGATCTCTCATTCTGGGTCACCTATTTATAGGTGTCGCAATACATTGCCACTATATAGCTCATATGCTAGGACATAGGTATTCTTGCCGTTGCCGAGTTATTATATCGGGATTATAAGTATACATACAGACGACGAATAACGCGCCGCGCTGCTTGTTGCACTTATTGTTAGATTTACAATTAGCGAGATCCTTGAGGAGATACATTAAACTCAAAATTACAGCTTTCTTCAACTATAGGTGCGTTCGCTTTGGGCGCTTATATGCCTTGAGCGTCTATATATTTTTATTTCTCATTAAATGTAGAACAAAGATAAAACGCTCAAAGCAAATGTATCTTATCACGCTCTCAAAAAAAAAAAAAAAAATTAATCTCGATAAAAATAAAAAACAATTTAAAAGAAATCCGCCAGCCTCCGCTGTACTTTTTGTTTGTTTTCAATAATCTTTTATGTGATATACATATATATGTATGTATATATATGTGAAATACAATAATTTATAGCTTTGTCTTACCTCTGTATACCTAGAACAAAGTTGTTACCAGCGTGCTTAAGTGCTTCATGTGCTTGTCCATGAGTCAAACTGCTAATCGGCTGATCGTTTAGTCTTACTACAATATCGCCTACTTTTAAACCCATGCATTCGGCTAGACTACCTTCATTGACCTGTTAGATTATTCCCACACATATTTCATACATTATGATAATCTTTTAAATTTTTTAACACATTCGCGACCGGCGATTTTAAAACGAGATATTTTACTTAAAGACTGTTTTGCTATTTAAATGAGTGTAAATACAAAAAATATATTGCTTCGTCATACTACCTACATAGCACATAATATTACTGCAATATCACAGTAATATCACCGTAATATTATGTGTTATGTGGGTACATTATATGTTTATTAAACAAATAAACATAGATTTTGAAATAACGTAGAACTTCGACTATGTTACCGGTCGCGAATGTGTTAATATAATAATTTTTTTTAATTTCTGTTAATAATTTCTTTAATTTTCCATAAAGCGCCTCAATATTTTATTGTAATTAATCCCTTTTTGATTAAAAAAAAAACATCTATAGTTTAGTATTTAATATATACCTAAATTATTATTTTAACATTCTTGATAATTATTTATGTAAGATAAAAAAAATCAAACTCACTCTGATGACAGTAAGCGGCTGTGGAAAATCGTTACCGCCTGCTAGTCGAAAGCCCCACGGTGTATTATCAAACTTGGTAAATTTTATGTTGATTGCCATGATGGTCTACATCTAAAATTATATGCAAACTAATCAGGATTGTTTTCATAAGCATTTTTTAATTATTATTATATATAACCTTAGTTTGTATGGCGTTGTATTTAATTAAATATCTCAAGTTTGGGTTTGACTAATTATACAAGATTCACGAATAAACCAAAATTTTGGCAAGTGAGACATCAACATGAATATCAGATACGATTTTTTGCAACTCTTAACGCTATTTTAGTGTTGTTTACACAAGTGTGCGGCAGGAAAGAGTAAATATATCATCCCGATGATAAAAATATCATTTAGAAAGAGAGGTCAACGATTTTTGTTCTTTCTCACAGTGCCAAGGTAGATTTATAAATAAGTTATCATAAATTGTACGTAGATTTGAATCAATAAACAAACTTTTGGTAAACAAGTAACATGTGACAGAAGCAAATATCATCATCAAGTAAACAACAATATCTGTATCGATCAAAATAATAAAACGATGCTATCGCAAGTTTTATAATTATAACTATAATTTCTTTCTTTTAAAATGTGTTTTTCAATCAATTTTTTATTTTTATAAGATAAATTGACCAACAATACTAAAAAAGCTTTAGAAAAAATTATACATTTATCAAACCTATAAAAAATGTTTTAAATGTATATCTATCCACACAAACATAACGTTTATTAGACGTCTAATAAACGCGCATAACTTCATGTGACGTCTAATGAACATCTAATAGAGGTTTGTATAAAATGTTCTGTGTGCGACTATATAATGTGGCTTAAAAAACTTCAATTGCTTATATTTATATTGTATAAGTAGAACTTCAATTACTTATACACACATATTACAACTCGATTATTTCTGTGTGATGTGTAACAATTCAATTTCAATAGATATGCGAATTGTATCAATGGAATCATTTACTAAAAGTTTATAAAGTTTTCAGAATTTCGTAAAATTCCTATTGCGATTTTTTCGGCTCGCGATTTCTTCTTGTGGCTTTGGCCAACGACCGCGTATCATCGGCCAACAACGAATCTGTACCCGGAATATTCGGCGATATTCGAATATAGTGTTTGATGAAATAGGTTACTCTTCTGGTGGTATCGTGTGTATTACTTGCCGAGCGACGAGTTGCGCTTTTGGCGAAGATATAAGTTTCCAAGCAAGTCAGAAGATTGCTGATTGGATATGGCGCGTGACGCAGATAGGGTGCAGAAAGAAGCGTAATGGCATTCGCTGCTGTATTGCGCGAAGAGACAGCCGCTGGAATCGGCCGACGAGCCGACTAAAGCGGAATAAAATAGACGACGGAAGGACAGACACACATCAAGTCCGACCCGGCCGTTGCCCGGTGCAATGCGCCCGAAACGGTGTCACGATAAGCTTTGCCAGAAGGCGCAAGAGATGCAGCGAGCTTGCAAGCTCCAAATACTACCGGAGCAGCAGCCGGTTGTTGGTCGCTGGCTCAAAATCTATTTACTGATCAATCTATATTGGATTTGAGCCTCGATTTCCGATGACAAATTAGCAAGCTAAATAATCTAAAAGAAATAAGAAAAAGAAATAATAATTTTAGGAAAAAGAAATAAAAAATAAAAGCACAATGCACATCTTAAGTATATATGTACATTCCAATGTGCATTTCATTCCAAAATGCATTTAAATTCATTAAAAAAAAATTGTATTCCACTAATAATACTTTTGATTTTATAACTTTTTACATGTTTTATGATATCTTTATTATTATGTATATTTATTACAACAAGAAGAGAGAACTGAAAAAAATTCAACTGAATATAACTTTCATTAATTTTAAGGAGAATATTCGAGACTTTAAGTTTTATATTTGCATGTTGCAATGGCAAACTATATCTATATATACCATGTCGTATGCAGGATCTATTTACTGATCGATATATTTAGACACAGGTATTACAACTACTTTGATCAATTCTATATGTTCTTGTATATTTTTCATAAAATAAAATTATAAAGTTTTTAGATCCATGTATATTGTAGTTGGCCATATTACTATGTTTTATTATGTTGTAAAGCTTAACATATAAACATCTAAATTTGTAATTTGAAATCGTTATTTATTGCACTTCTTCCAACAAACACTACTACATTATAATAAGTATTACAACTCTTGTGCAAAAGTGTAAACATATCATTATTTATTGTACATTAATCTGAATGAGTATTCCGATCAAGTCGGGTTTGTCTAAATATTTTGAAAATCAGAAAGTCTTGAGAATAAATTTGTAAAGTTTCAAATAGAAAATAGAAGAATTGACGAACATTACAGACCGTAAAGCGATACGCAAGTATATAAAAAGCGGAATTTTTTAATTTTAAACACGATTTTCTCGAAACCACATTTTTCAAAGTCAAACAACAAATTCCGTCGAAACTAAAATTAAAGATTATTCTAAAATCTTACACGCGTATAAAAACCGTCATGTCTATGACACGAACTACAAAGTGATATTTGCAACGAATGTTTTTCATTGTAAAAATAGAAAAACAACAAGAAAACTTTTAGCCAAAAATCGCATTTTTATATTTGAACAATCGCTATTTTCAATATTCGATGTATAACAGTAGTATTTTTTGTCACAAACACACTTACACATATTGAAAAAAGTTTATTTATTTATTTTTATTTCAGATCACGCTGTGAGACGGAATTTGTCCCGTTAGAGACGTTTTTTTTTCTAAGAAATTTAATTTTATACAAGTGTTTCTTGGCTGCATTTTAATCGGAAAAATGTCATCACAATCTAATTATTAAAAAATATATTCCCTTTAAGAGAAATATTATAGATTCCTTAAATTAAATATATTCCCTTTAAGGCTACAATTTCTCATCATCCTTGCCGACTCGCAGTTTATTATTCTTTTTTGACGGCAAAATTCGAACCCGGCTTAGAAGTAGTACAAATTTCATAAATAATATTGTCGAGCAAACTAGATGCACCGATCCTAAAATAACGATTATCGCACAGCCATTCGTTTCCTAATTCTTCCTTGATTAAGATCATCCATTGTAGAACATCTCGTGTGGTCTTAATGCCACCAGCAGGTTTAAAGCCAATCTGTAAATTGTTGTAAAATATGATTTGATATTAGAGTACTAGTAAATTAGTGAATTACAGTACCTTTAAACCAGTTAGTCTTTGAAATTCTTTTATCGCTCTGCACATGACAATACCCACGGGCAAAGTTGCATTAACAGTCTCTTTTCCTGTAGATGTTTTAATAAAATCAGCGCCAGCAAACATAGCTACTAAAGATGCTTTATACACATCTTTTAAGCTAAACAATTCTCCTGTCGATAATATAACTTTCAAACATATTTTTCCTTCTCTCTCAATTCTCTCATCACAAGTATTACGAATAAGTTGCAGTTCGCGATAAAGATTTAACCAATCATGCTTTAAAGCTAATGATCGGTTGATCACAATATCTATTTCCTGCGCTCCATACTGCATGGCATAACGTACTTCCTGTACTCGAGTCTCCAAAGGATATTGTCCAGAAGGAAATCCAGCAGCCACTTTTAAAAACATTGCAATTAGACATTCGTATCAAATAAAAAGAAACAATCTTTTTTTCTTACCACTAGCCACTTTGATAACATTTGTTTCTAAATTTTTTAACGCATTTATTACATCAGGCACTCTGGATGGATAAACACAAACAGCTGCTGAATGTAGTGGTATATCCGAACTGAGTGAACTATCATTCATGGGTTTTGTAGCCTATAATTAAAACAAAGAGTTATTTATCTCAAAAAACAATTATTTTTTAATTATACTTTTATACCTTTTTGCACAGCTCTTCTATATTACTCTCAGTATCATCACCACTTAGAGTGGTTAAATCAATAAAGTTTATCGCCTTTAATAACCATGCTTTTTTGTTCTCTCCTGTTATTGTTGTCGCAAGATATTCTATTTGTCGCTTACATTTATTTATCACTGGCTCATTAATGTGTACTTCTAAACATTATATACAAGTTACAAAGTGTATAAATAACTAAGTGTATATGAATAAGACTATATATAGAATATATAAATAGAACAAAATCGATTAAACTTAAAAACATAGCATCAGAATTGTTACGTTAAAATCTTACCTCCGATAGCAGTGAGCAATTGAAGTTCGGCAGAAATAGGCATAACTTATTAAAAGAGAGAGAGAGAGAGAGAGAGAGAGAAAAAGAAAGAGAATTGTAAATAATCTATAGAAAAACTATATAAAAATTAAGTGCTGCAAGTAATAAAACTGTTTTACGAGCCAATGACGAGCAAAAATAAGAAAAATAAATCACTGTGAACGTTACTGACACGTTTATTCTTTGTTATACATGTATTTAATTTTTTTCTCAAACTGGTACAGCAGTTACGTTCTACTCAATAAGATAATTGGATGATAAGAGAAGATGATTCTTCTTTTTCTTTGTGCAATTATGGCTCTTTAAATCCAATTGGTTGGTCCATACGCCAGTTTATATCTAAATGTAAATTATATTTATTGAAGATGGGTTGGTAGATTTGTTCGCGTCGCATTCCCCAACATGCTCCTACTCGCTCCAACGCGTTATAATAGCGAGTCCGGTAGCCCGCACTAGTGTGACTTTTTTCATTGAAAAAGTTTATTAAAAAAATTTTGAAGTTTCATTGAAAAAGAACGCATTGGAGCGAATAGGAGCATGTTGGGGCATGCGACGCGAACAAACCTGATGTGAGAGACACCAATTCTTTCCAAAAATATCTGCGTTACTGCATACGTGTAAGCGTCGTTAGCACGGTCGCCATAAGCCTGGATCCTCATGCAGACACCGGCGCTTTGACACCGAGCGTTGATTAGTGAAAACAGGTGGAAAGCGGATGGTGAGGGTAAA
>QVOA01013166.1:0-10938 GCA_014825685.1 Pseudomyrmex cubaensis
TTTTTTTTTTTTTTTTTTTTTTTTTTAATATCTTTCACGTTTTTCAAGAATCTCCGCGCTATGAATGACGGACTTCTTTCGCACAAAAAACGTTACGCGTTTCGCAACCTCGGATCTTTGCGCGAATTCTCTCGAGGATGATAAACGACGATGATGATGATGATCTCAATCTTCCGTTCAATACGTATATTAATTACTCTCTCGCGGCAGTACGGACCGACGGCACAATTTACGCGAAGCTTCCGCAACTTCACTTCGGCCTAAAAGGGGTCAGACTGGGTAACGCCATTAATTACTCTCTTCGCGAAACACGCACTCAATGACGGCGTTAATTACATCTCTTTGCGTTTGCGCAAGACGTTCATTCGATCTAAAGCCAACGATTTATGTGTTCGCGGTGTGAGATAAATAAACAAAATACGACATGTAATGCGCACCGCTCGAGTTTATCGAGTCTGTCAAGGAATTGTTTTTTATATTAAAAAAAAAGATAAAAGCGTGATGTAAATGTAAAGATTACTGTATCATATTGATCACGTAACAATCTGCCGCGTGGAACGTGAATTGTTTGTAAACAATAATTAGATAATATTACATACATATATTACAGGAATATTATGTTTCGACCCGAATTTTGAATAATCATTTTTTTTCGCGGTTAATCGCGAAACATTCGACACATCTCGTGTAATATGCACGCGCATATGTGTAAGTGTTTTAACGTTTCAAAGCTAGTATAGTTTAAACTACAGCTGTATCCAAACCTATCGAATAACCGCAGCAGTAATTGCGTGAATCGCGTTTGGGATGTTCCCGTACATATAGCGGTCGGTATAACCATCATATTTCCGATTTGCCACGCTTGGCACGATATAATTCGCATAAATCGATCGCGCGAGATTTGTTACGAGGTATCGGCAAACGCCACCATTTGCCATGCAAACTGTAAACTGCTGACAAACACGTCGGAACTCTTACGACCTTTTTGCTGAATATGTATTCTCAAATGTTTGTTATGTATATTTTTCTTTGAAAAACTTTGCGACATCTTCCATACACACACGCGCGCGCGCGAGGATTGATTCTGCGAATGTCGCGCAACTTTCCCTCTTCGACAAAAACTGTATAAAGTATCAAGTACGTCTGACAAATATACACGCGTGGCACTTCCTGGCAAAACATACGTTCTGAATTGTGTTTGTTATGTAAATAATAACAATAATTGTTATAATTCAATACACTTAGCAATATTGTAATTTAAAAATGTAATTGCGAAGTACGCGACATTTCATTCAAAAACGTCAAATTTGCCGTGTCATTGAGAGATAAATAAATTAACTTCAGAAATCTTCCTCTTGAAATATTAGTAGTATGTTAAATATTAGTAGTATTAAATTAGTAATATTAATAGTATTAAATATTAGTAGTGACGTTATTTAAATAAAGAAGTCTATTGACCCGAAGATTTGGTTGTTTGCCTCACATTGGCCATTATTCTACTATAAATAAATTACGTCAAACTTGCGGCGAGTATTCGAAATCGCCTAAAGGAGCGATTTTTTTAATTTAAAAAGAGAATATGCGTGTGTGTGTGCGCGTGTGGACGCTTCGCACACGCACGCGCGCGCGCATACACACACACACATGGAGTTTCAGGCTTATTTTAGACTTTGGTTTAAAGCTGCGCCCGTCCTCGGGCAATGGAGCTGAGTAACGACGGCGCAGCTCGGCTCTCCCTGTCCCGAAACTACAACGTCAAAATTACTGGTCTAATATATCAAAACAAGACTGACGTAATTAAGGAAATTGATGTTCCTACACCCATCGTAGTTCGCAAAATACATCGGCTAAAATTATGACGCCGCAAACTACACGCGAGTATGTCGGATGAAATTTTCAGCTTCGCGTTTAAACGTCTTTTGTAATACGGGGGAGCACGTGAATTGCGTACCCCGAGAGATTTTCTGTTGACACGTGTGTGTGTGTGTGTATGTGTGTGTGTTGCATGTCGCAACTTTAAAGTACAAAATTTCCCGCACTTCGCTTCAACTCCAATTTGTCAAAACGCCTAAAATTAACGCGTCCGCGAACGACAAACATCACGCAACTGCACAAAACTCCACTCAACTCCGTTACTACAAGAGTTATTTGTATCCGTCAAGGCCCCTTTTGTGAAACCTTGAAACACACCCCTGGTACGGAAAGGGTATAAAGGATATTAGCACACTTACGAAACTGATACGGCGGAAAGGTTTTAACGATCGCGTCCCAATTAATTAAAGCGCAAGGCGCGTCGTCCGGCGGAAATGACGGACTGTTCCTCGGTACATCGATATTACTATCGTAATAGAACGGGACATAATTAGCAAAATTAATATTGACTCATACTCACGGCTACACGCGGTTATGCGCGGACGAGCCGTGGGTCAACGCACCGTCAAAGTCCGCGTTAGCGGCAGGTTTACCGCTTCTCGATTTACCTTGTCCGGCTAATTTCATAAAATCAACGTTGAAACCCCCGTCCCTCTCCCTCTCCTCCTTCCACTCCCTCTACTCTCGTCCTCCTTCTCCCGTTTCCTGCGCAGCTCTCGCGCTTTGCCTTCGGGCTGTCGGTGTGCCATCCAATTATCTTAACTAATCTCGGGGAGAAACCGTTCTCTCTCGCGAACTGAGTAATTTACAACGACATTTTGCTCCCAGCGCGTGTGATAACGCACGCGACGCGATTTGTCAGCCAAATTCCTTTTCAAAATTAACGAACAGAGGAAAACACGCTTTTCTATCAACTGTATTTTAATTCTTCCACAATTACGACGCGCGATTCAGTTAGTCTTTACTGCGCGTTCTTTGATCGCGAATTAGAGCAAACGCGCGCAACCCGTTTGGGACCGACGTTCGTGACAAGAGTGCACACGCTTCTTCGATGATCAACAGCTACTGAGGGAATTAAGCACGTTTGTACGTACACACTGATGTAACGTATGCTCTGTAGGAAATACTCTGCGACTTCTCTCTCTCTCTCTCTCTCTCCAGTATGTAACAGCATACGTCGCAAACGTAACAGCATACGAGAGCAGACGCGAGTGAAAAAACGATAATTTTATTTCAATGTGTTTTGCTGAAGAAAAATGTAAACCCAGGAAAGAGAGTGAGAGGACTCTTGAGAGAACTCTCAAGCTCGCGCTTTTTCCGAGAAAAAATAGAAATATATGATTGCACAAGATATCAGTGATAAAACGCGTATTGTCTCTCGAAAGCTGTTATCGATTTATTCGAAAACCCAAAAGAACTATCTACGTTCGTATGTCATACGTTTTTTTTTTTTTTTTTTCTACGCGTATTCCCGCTTCATCAGAAAAGTAACGAGAGCTCGTCGATGAGATCGCGTCTCACTTGAACGTTTCTCACAGAAGTTTTAAACGCGTCCCTTTTCGAGCGGCCATCCGTGCTCGCTTTAACGAGGGTACGCCATGCATCGTTATTCCCAATTAACCCTTGCCGCGCGCGTAACACGCTAATAAACTATTTAACGACGGGCAATTAAAAGTGAACTTCGTGGACATGACGACACGCCCGACAGAATCATGAGAGTTTCGCGCCAATCGCGCGCAAGGCCAGACAATATTCGTGAGGGCGGTATCTAAATCGCCACGTGTAAACTCCTACCGAACTCGCCGACGGCTATAGCCGTTTAATGATAGCCAATTGTCCAAGGAGCGAGTCTGGCGAACGTTCTGTCGCGGTTCCGGCAAATTGGAAAACTTTGCGAGTAAAGGATAGACGCGAATAAATTGTTGACGACGCGCGGCGACAAAATTCGCGAATTGTGTGCTCGTTATTTTACGAGACGACTCTTTGAAAAAGACGTGTACATTATTTTTTCGTATTTTTCTTTATACAGAATAGATTTTCTCTCTTTCTGAACATTCTATTTCTTTTGATTTTTTTTTTCTTGTTTTTTATACACGTTGCAAGCAAATTTCTTTCAGACGTGAAATTTTTTTTCCGGATGGGATCCGAGGCAATCCGATAAAATAAATTATTATACGCGATTGTCGTGCGCAGCAAGTGTAACAGGGGCAATAACGTTATTTCGAGTGCTGCTCTCTCGTAACGAGATTTTCGCGTAGCGAAAGGTGAACGAGTACGGAATGCGAGAAGAAATTCTATTGCGTTCCATATTTAATCACCGGCGCTCCCACCGGAAGGAGTTTAATTCCGCGGGGGAAAATTGTAAAGAGCGCGGGGGGAGGGTCATTACAGCCCCGTCGTACTGTAGTTTATATTCCCGCGCATTTTGCGGAGTTAGTGTATATATATATATGCATTCACAGTATTAATCTCCATTTCGCCAGTTTCGTTCTATGTCGTACAAATAAGATTTCTCGTTGAGAAACGTATCGAATCTAAATTTGCTTTACAGAAAAGGATATATACGCGAAAGGGAATGAATGTATAGGAACGTAAGGAGATTTGATAAATGCGCATTATTTGCGTTTACGACGACGTATCTCGCTAGATTTTACGCCAGATTCCCTTAGTCTGAATTACAACCGTGGTTTACTTCTTCGACGTTTCAATGGATCGAATCCGCAAAAGCACTGTTGTTTAAGCTTCTTGCAAGTCGCATGACATTTCCATTATTTTGTCATTTATGTGTGCGTAATGCCGCCGCTTCTTCCTACGTGTACTACTTGAAAACTACTTTTTTGTGGTTTTTCTTGCACGGCGAATATCGGCGAGTCTCTTTCTCTCTCCTGTGGCGACTGTGGGCTTCGTATTACGAGAAAACTTGTCAGATTAATGAGACTACCCGCCGTAAATTCGATGCCGCTGTCAATTACGCGAAATTAATTTCACGACACGAAAAATTTATTTATTTCTTCCTCTACTCGATATTTTTAATTAATTTTTTTTGTAATTGTTAGGGATTTCTACGTATAGTTCTCTCTCTCTCTCTCTCTGTCTCTCTTTTTCTTTTTCTTAAATCTTGGTGTATTCCGAGATACCCTCATATAATACTTAACGTTATATTGCATCGGCACGTTTCATTCGAAAAAGAGCGCGAGTCGCAATATAGCAAATAACATCGACACTATAAATGTCAGATTCGATAACATTAGATGTTATTTAGAGAACGAGAAATCCAGATAGACGCTTATTCTCTTATAGCGAGACAGTATAGGAGCAACACCGCGAAATATCTCGGTAAATAAGCCATACTTTACGGTAATCGAACAACGCCGCAAGAAGCTTACCCGCGCACAATGGAAGGTCTCTTGGTTTATATCTTTCACGGCGGTATCTAGCGCGGCACAATGCCAAGGGAAGCTCCGCGCACGTTGACGGTTATTGTCGCAACGAAGCGCGTGTCGCGCGTCACCGCTTTGGCGGAACGAAGTCGCTTTAACCGCGGGAGTACTCGCGTGAATTCGATCAACGTGTAACGCCGTAACGGTGCACACATGTGTGCGCCGTTCCAGAATCTCCCGGCAATTCCGCAATAAACAATTATCGCGCGCCAAACAATTATCTACTTTATATATTGTGTACCAATTTACACGTAAACAATCAGAGTCGGAATAATAAATCGTAATTGAGAGAAGATAAATGCAAAGAGAAAAGCGAATATTAGTACAAACTTCAAAAAAATTCTTATATTACCTGATCAATAATTTTGCTGTTTAATCCTTTGCGCTTTAATCGACAAAGTGATTTTGACTTTGAGTACTTTGTGGTTGCTACCTTTTGCCTATATATTGGCGCACAATTCAATGGGCAGAGTGTAAAACACAAACAATTATTGCGAAGCGCAAAGGAGATCAAACAAATTGTTAAAAAAACACATTTTACGAAAAAAAAACTGGGATTAAAAAAAAGGAACGGGAAAAAAGGAACGAGGCTAATTGTAAGGGAAACAAACTAGACTAGAAAGACGTGACGAAAATGAGTGCGTTCGCGAGTGCTCTCGAGTTGAAACAAGCATCGTGCCGCGAGTGCGCTTTTACGCCAAAACGCACTGTCGAATCATGCATTTCGCGGGGCGCAATAGTAACGCGTGCGCATCCGGTGAGTCGTGAAATAACGAAGGCGTAAGGACGCGGAAATGCGGACGCGGCGAGAAACTGCGATACGGCGCAATTAAAACCGGAGCGCGCACTCGCGGAACGAAGTGTCCATTTTCCGCTCGGCGTTAATTGAAAATGCAGTTATTTATCATGCAGCTTTCGCGCGATGGACCCCAACCACGGTGGGTCGGGCCGAAAAGAGCGAGATATGTTCCGGCGTGGCTCTTTGCCAAGCCGTAATTCGAACGACTTGGAACGCGCGGCGGGCGCACAAGGATAAGGGCCATATTTCACTGTTTATTTCGAAGAAATGCGGAAATCACATTGCGGAAACTTATTCGGCCGCATATAAAAATTTCCAAGTCTCTTAATGTTCTCTCTTATCGATTGCGAGTTTGCAAGCTTTTGAGCGTCACGTTTAATTCTAAGCCAAGACAAATCTTTGGCTGTTTGAACAACGAGTAAGTAAGCGAATTTGTTTTCTCAAATATTCCTTTTAGATATACGATCTAATATGTGTTATATCGAGTTAGCTCGTAAACTTCAGACGCAGCATCTAGATTAAGGTGCGCATTAACGCTAGTCGCACTTTGCGCTCTGATTCACCTATTCGAACGCTCTGCGGATGAGTAATTGCCGCCGTAAACGCGACGTATAAACTTCGCAAACTTCCGTATTGACTTGCATGTCGTTCAACAAATAAAAATCCGAATCTCGTTTCGCGACGGAAAACAGTATCACGAGTGCCGAATTATTATTCGCAGTCACGAACCAAGAGATATATATTTTCGTGAGTTTTCTTTTTTTTGTTTTTTTATTTGTTTTGTTTTACCTTCCGCGACGCGACGAAATTGAAATGAAGTTTCATAAAACACGGGAATCCCAACGCGCGTTGCAATAAAAATTAACGCCACTCGGACGCAAAGAACAGAAAAAAAAGACAAACAAAAAAATAAACAAAAAACAATCACACTTCGCCTGTGAACAAATTCCGTTTGGTGAACACGTTGGTGAAAGTTGGCTCTAACTACGAAAGCTAAATACAAAGAGACACATGCACACACGGAATTCGACTCACCCTGAAACTCCTTTCGCGCCGAGCTGATGGAAGTGACGATGTTTGCGACGTGACCCAGCACCGCTGCGAACAACAGCAAACCGAAGAACAGCTGACCGATCACAAAGAGGTATTCGCCTTTAGTTCTAGGTCTAGAAAAAATAACGCAATATCGATTGCATAAATAAAAATGAAACAAAATGTTTTATTCTGAAAACATCAGACTAAACAGTTTAAGTCATTTTTTTTTGAGAAGTTTAAATGTATTTTACACGCATTGTTATCAATTTTTAAAAGAAAGACATTTATCGTGCGAGATGTAATAACGCGTTCAACGGTGTGTTAACACACGACAGAGTCTACGGCTTTTTATTAAACGCATCATCACGTGAATACGGGAGTACGTGCAATTACGCGTTGAATGTAATACGTAGTTAATGACCTTTGTACCGTGGGAATTCTATACAGGTAATACGAGTATGGAGGAAAAAAAAAAAAAAAAAAAAAAAAAAAAAAAAAAAAAAAAAAAAAAAAAAAAAAAAAAAAAAAAAAAAAAAAAAAAAAAACAAGTCCGTAACTACGTGTGCGTTTGATACGCTTTTACTGTTCCATATTCATATCGATTTGAGAATAATGTATGTAATAACGTGAAAGTTATTCTCGCGGATTTTTTCGCGGCATTTAAAATAAAAGAGAAAATTCTCGAAACACTGTAGAAGCGACTCACAAAAGAACCATTATATCAAATTGTTGCAATGCATGTGGTAGATCGCATTATAGGTATGTGTTGCAATGTATGTAACAATCTAGCAGGAAATTTTTTTTGCAATTGTCAACAAAAAAAAAGATTAGAATAATTAAATATATATCGCGTTACACACATATTTCATTTTATATGCGAGGAAAATAAAAAACTTGCAGTATAAAAAAAGCACAAATATAAGATTTAAATTAAAAGTGGTTTTACATGTAAAAAAAAATTTTAAAAATGCTTTTGTTGAAGCGATAACTTTGGCATATCAACGATATAATCTAAATACTCTTTTGAACAAAATTTTGCATATTCATGTGTAATTAATATCGCGCGAAGAAATAAATACCTGGGCAGATCACCGATGGTCGTTAGAGCGAGAGTGCACCAGTAGTAGCTCTGCAAGTATTGCTTGACAACATCCGCCGTTTCGGAGTCACTGAACACCCAGTTCTTACTTCCGAAGCCGTTGTTCTTATAAACAATATGATAGACGCATCCGTTCCAGTGAAAGATCATCAATAAATTATGTATCAAAGAGATGGCGCGAAACAAATTCGGGTAATTCGTGTGTCGCTCGGTCCTGTCCATGAACGCCCAGAACCTACGTCAGAGACGAAGAAAAGCGGGTCGAGAAAATTGGCGGAAATTCCGGCAGTCGCGCGATAAATTTCAAAAATTCCTCTTACGACACTCGCGCGGCCAAAGAATGGAGTGGAGCGCAACAAACGCGCGCGTGGAAGGGAACACGGTTTTTTTTTTCTGTTATCTCCGCGCATATACGATGTAAAATTCAACCCCGAATCCTCAACAGGTTAAAATATGCCTTCTCTTTTTTTCATTTATTATTTACGAGTGTGGCGAAATTCCACCGCATTGACGCGCGATGCGCCCTCGTGCCATTTCGCGATTTATAGCGTAGCGCGCTCGCCGCGGCTGCGGCGATTGTGATCGATGATTTATAGAATAAACTGCGGCAAACGTTGCAGCAGAGAGTTAAATACACACAGAGAAAGTACACATAAAAAAATTAACTCTTGTAACTTTTCAATTTTATCGTTTAAGTAAATTTGAACTGTTAAATGACAACTTTAGTTTTATATAATAGATATTTTTAGCAACGTGAGATTTGGTTTACTAAGTTTGAAGAAAATGTGTGCTATCGAATTTTCTACACGACTGCAATTTATACGGCTCTCTTTCTGTTTCAATCTCTCTTTTTTTTTTGTTTTTTTTTTTTTTTTTTTTTTTTCTCAGCGCGGACATTTGTCACTAAACATGGCTATTCGATTCCGTTTGCTCGATACACATATCACGTCCAACGTCAACGTTAGATGAGAAAACACACACACTTGAGGATTAATATATATCCCTTGATATATACTATATACTATATATATATATTTATATATAGTTATAGTTATTTTAACGAAATCGGGTTTTACGTGAAGCATTTCTCCGCCGATAAATCATCGATGCGAAATTCTCTTGTAAAATACGTATGTACAGGAAAAACACGCCTCACTTCTCTGTGCTCGTTGCTTTTTCTAATAAAAAATAACATTGAGATACAACACGCGAACGACCGTTCGATCGACGTGTATTTGTCTTTCGCTTTTTTTTGTTTTGTTTTGTTTTGTTTTGTTTTATCTCGGTTGTTGCACTCCCAGCAGATCGCTGATGTTCGCACCGCAAATGTGTAAACGTTCACGTGCGAAAAATCAGCACCGCCGTTATTGTGGCTTTGCGCACGCAAACTTTCACAATCCTTTTCAATCTCAGCTTAGCCGAAACAAGACCGAAACTCGACGGTGTGTTTACCGAAAGAAGAAATCCGGAACTTTTCTACTTACGTGCATTCGGACTCAATTACGCAACGCTCGAGAAATGAGAGAAGAAATCCACACAATACGACTCTGCGTGAATGTCGCGCGATCGAATCATTAGTCTGAAGAAATCAAATTTTTTTGCGCGACAATTTTTCGAAAACGTTGCGCTCCACTTTATTCCGCGCCAAAAATCAATTCCTTTAACTTCAATTCTTTTAACTTCAAACACCATGCATCACAAATCAAGAAAAAAAAAACAATTAAATTAAATTGTTTTATAGAATAGGTGAATGACAATTACCGGTAAATTTTTACGAGTCTAAAACT
Organism: Pseudomyrmex cubaensis; assembly: GCA_014825685.1. Taxonomy (NCBI): domain Eukaryota; kingdom Metazoa; phylum Arthropoda; class Insecta; order Hymenoptera; family Formicidae; genus Pseudomyrmex; species Pseudomyrmex cubaensis. Next base: position 10,033 of record QVOA01013166.1, read on the forward strand.
TCGCAGCATACTGTTAAATCCTATAGATATATATAAAAAGTCGAGGGGCAGGAGGGATAGGACATCTACGTAAAACCTGGTGCTGTTCATGTAATGTTCTCTCATTTTCGTAGTGTCGGTTTGCAGCACGCCGTCTTCCAAGTATCCCATTCGCACGTGAAATAATATGTCGAGTACGTATAAAGTATCCGAGAAATAGTCCAGTAAGAACCACACCATACACGTCTCCCCTACATTCGCAAGCAAAACAAAAAAAAAACGCTCATTTCAGTACATATGACAAACACACACACATGCTACTTATCTAATTAAATACTTAAGCGCGTGACACTAGACTATAAATTTTTTTTTTTTGTTTTAAGTCAGGCATCTCTTCTCCGTGGTATGATAATTTCGTAATGTAATATTTTCGAAATGATAATAAGTAGATTTTTTCCTCAAAACCTTTTAATTCAATAAAACCACCCCATTTTCGAGACCGGTAGAAAGTTATTGTTACGACCAGTATTGATCGTCATTATATTTAGACCGTGGCGTTTTGTACTTGCGATTGAAAAATACGCGATTTCTCTCCTCAACGTTCTGCGCAGCATGCATGAAAATTTCCTTGATTCTTTTATTTTCTGTTATTTTCAACGTTGCAACTTTTTATTGCTCTCTACATTATAAGCAAATCTATTAACCTTTGCTTAATATTCTATTAAAATATAAATTAAAAGTGTTTTACCGCAGAGGCTGTACTTTGTTTTTATTATAATAATTAATTTCTCGGATATTTGTACAAGAGCTGAAGGAAAAAACCGTAGATTGCGATGCAATTTAATAATTTAGTTTTTGCTCATATATATATATATATATATATATATATATATATATATATATATATATATATATATATATATATAT
>QVOA01013191.1:0-65532 GCA_014825685.1 Pseudomyrmex cubaensis
TAAGTAAAATGCGCGCATATATGCGCTCTGGTGATAGTGGCCAGGCAAAATGCGCACATATATGCGCTTATGATGCAAATGGGTTAATAAACAATATTAATAAACAAGAATTTCTCTATCAAAAAAACTATTTTTTCTCGCGCGCGTCAGCAGTTTGCCACGGGATCGTTACTCAGCGCGTTTCTACACATTGTGATTTTCTATCATCTCCAAGAACGCGATAGTTCATGCGAGCGCATTCCTCGTCCCGAGCGCACACGATCCATAACGATTAGCCGAAGAAGATCGAATAAGCAATTGAAGCGCACGTAAAAAAAATGTACACCCACGCTCCCCATTATTATTCCCCCTCCCGTCGTCGTTCGGCGATTGGCGCGCCATAAACCACCCCCGATCGATTTCCGTTATTACCCCCCGCGGTTTCGCCTAAATACGAGACAATCCATGTCGAGCGAGACATTCGGAAGCTGATCAATGACGCCGTGGAGGAGAGAATTTGCATTCGTCCCTTAAAAGTGTTTGCCGATCGTCTTGAGATCCTGCGAGAGATATTACGACGATGAGAAATAGAGCCTCGCGATAGGATTCGCGACTGATTTATGACAGAGTCACAAGTGCGAAATGGGACGAGCAAACAATCTCGACGCAAAATGTCTCTGAACTAACTCAACGGCAAACAATGCAATGTTTAACGGAGATTGAACCACATGCTCGGTCAAAAGCGCGCAAATGCTTCATGTGTTCGCCTAAAATAGAAGAACATTTGTTGCGACAATATTTATGAAGTATGTGTGTATCGATGGCGCGCCGCGACGAGAACAGTGGCCGTCGTGTGATTCTATATCGACGCGAAAGTTTGACGGACCATCGATGAGAAGGGACGCTCGTGACGGCGCTGTCGCTTTTCACATCCCGTTAATGGACGACGTTCGTCGCGTCCACCATGCGCGGTCTCGCCTCTCGGGATCACAATATAAACGCTTTCCACGTGTCGCGGAAAATAAAAAGATGACATATATATATGGGAGAGTAGGGTGCCGGCGACGACGCGCAACGCAATCGTTATTATCGACGTAGAGGGGAAAACCTTGTGTGTGTGTGTGTGTGTTCAGCAACAACTCTCGGCAAAACATCGTTTATTAGCGCTTCGTAAGAATGAGGAAACAGTGGAAAAAAAAAAACATTGAATTAATCTTCAATGTCGCGCGCGAGCGAATCCAACGTGAAGATATATATATCACGCGACTGGCTGATCTTGATGGAAAACGAATATATTTTTTGTATAATATTTTTGTTTGTTACGTTTGTGCGAGAAAAAAAAACTTTTTTCAAACATCGCTCGCGGCGATCGAGCTGATGCGTAAAAAATCGATTCATCGCGTTTCAAAGTTCGCCACAGAATTTAAATGGAGGCGATTTTGTTTGAAAACTGATTTTTAGAGAGAGAGAGAGAGAGAGAGAGCAAAATATGCATTAAAATAAATTATTAATTCGTAACCTCGTTCGAGTGAATTGAATGTAAATTGCGTTTTTCAAATGCGTTTTCATTGGCCGGACGATAATCGAAACCCGTCTTCAATTTGCTACGCGCTACAAATCGGAACACGATCTTGCTAGGGTTAATTTCGACGTGTCGCTATACCCGGAAATATTCAGTGGCTCGCTGTGTCGTAATGAGTAATTAGTGCGGCATGTGCCGTTTCGCCCGCAAACGAGATGCCGGGGTTGCTGCATCCGGTATAGGACGGGGGAGGGAGGACGGAGAGAGAGAGAGATAGAAGACAGTGAGAAAACGGATGCATGCAACCGGGAGATACACTTGCGCATATGCAACGCGTTTGGATGACGCCGACGCCGACGCCGCCGCGCGCGCGCGCGCAAATATTTATCCGCGCAAGTTGCACTTTCTCACTTTCCAACCCCCGAGATTCACCACCATGCTCGCGGATTATTTATGAGCGCCTTGAAATTCCGGAAGTGGAAGATCGGCGCTCGCATCCGACGCTCCCATTTCCCGTCATGAAACTTTTATCGACGGCCACTATTGGCTGTTTACGGGCGTCGTTCTCGAGCTATTTTGTTGCGCGGACTTTTATCGCGCAATGATTATCGCATAACGTTTTGCGACGTTTTGAATTGGAAATGTGTTGCGAATGCGCGAAAATTTTATTGTGCGATATTTCAAACGTTTCGAGCCAATCGAGCTCTCTAATGTTTTTATTAAAAAATAAAATTGTAAGAGAATAAAATTAATTTCAATGGCATTCGGTGGTCTAACATCTGTATAATATTTGGTTTTGTTTTGTCATTTAACTAAGCGCATTTTAATGCCGGGCGCTATTAAATTTATTACCTCGAATCGCTCTTCGCGTGTACTCGGACAGCGTGAAATGAAAGCGCGACGGAAGAAAATCATCGTCATAGCACCGAGATTTGCAACAATAATAACATTAATACAGCGTGTTATTAAATGCTTTCTCTTGTTTCCGTTCGAGTCGGCGATCTCACGAAAGCGTCGCGGATATATTTCTCTTCCCTCCCCAGCAAGCAAATTACGACCTTGCAAAATGGAGCAGAAAAATTGTTTATTGGCAATCGAAGCATCGATCAGTCCGCACATTTCGTATTTTAATACCAACCACTGCGGGAATGTTTCTGCAAAATAAAATCACTCGTATTTCACAGTGCGATTATTTTTTTATTTTACACGAAAACTTATATATATATATATATATATCACTTTTACACCATTTACATCTGGTCGTTGCTCGTTATTTGACCTTTTAATTATTTGTTTGTATTTATTTTATTTTACTATTTTATTCTCCGAATATTTAGATTTAAATCGTTTTAAAGCGCTCTCTCTCTCTCTTTCTTTCTCTTCGCAAGTAGCTTAATTTGAAGAACATTTACAGATAAGACATCCGAGCGCGTTGAACTCCGTACGCTCCTAATTAAGCAGGTCTTATTAGTATAATTGTCGCGTGGGCAGCGCGTGCATTCCTCGGAATGATGCAATTCTCCAGAGTCTTCCTCCTTCCCGGGATCTTCCAACCTCTTTAGACGAGGCATTACGCGTCTAAATTGTCATCGAAAGAAAAAAAATACAACGCACGTTCTTGATACGGGAAACGTATAGTTTCGAAAACGTATAGTTTTGAATCACCGCGGCGGCGCATATCTGCTGTGACGGCAGGATATCGAATGGCGACTCGATAGGATATTGGATATCCCAGAAACGCGGAATGCGCGTACTTTCTTCGCACTTCAATACGTACAAAGAATTCACAGCGAGAGAAAAAAAAAACAACAAATCGACGTCAAACCCCCGTACTCAAATCAGCGATCGACGCGACGAGACGTTTTTATTGCGTTTTATTACGTGCGTTATATGCGCACGCTTCGCAGAGATAACGATAATTCAATCTACAGAACGCCGTTTTGTTAGGAAAATTCGTCACGTCCCTTCTCGCGAACACACCTTACGAATGCGCCGCGCGCATCGCGAAGGAAAAGTAACGGACAAAATACTTTCCTCTGGTCATTTAATAAAACACAATATTTCCACACATTTCTCTTACATATAAATTATAACACGAAAATGTCATATTTTCACAAATTATTAAAAGACGCGAAAATTTGAATCTTTTCGCAACGACCAGAAAAAACGATCATTTGTTTCGCCAAAGCTGCTCGCGAGAGAAGCTGCACTTCTAACCCATGTTAAACGATTGCAATTAAAGCGCGAGATAGAAAGAGTATAAAAGAGAAAACGAAGAATAATGAGAGAAGAGAGAAAGAGGAAGAAGGGAGGCAGACGAATATATATATACGCCGACCATTTCCAGGATCGCATTTATTCAATTTGTTTAATCGTCCCCCAGTGCAGTTAATCACGAAAAACTCAAACAAGCACCACAGTCGGGCGCGCGGTACGAAATTAAATTTAAATTCAAAATCCGTCTCGAATTTAGATAATATTTTATTTACTTAACAATTTGCCTTATAACGAATTGCTGGATTTTAAACTTTTGTGTGTGTTTTTGATATAATATCCCTTTGTGGACTGACATGGACTTCCTAAATCAAAAACTTTCAGACTGGTATCTCTAGGGGGATTAGTTTTTTATATCTTTGAAACTACCAAAGAGTTTTCCAAGTTTTTTGCAATCGATGCAGAATTGTTCGAACTTTCGATAAAAAAAAACTTGGAAAAATATTGATTTTTCGCGGAGATATTCGATTTTAAAGTCGCGTGGGTCTCACAGACCCAGTCTGTCCAACTAGTCGTCATTTTTTACGTCTGTCCACGAACTGCTATTATTGAAATCACATTCGTGTTTGATGTTTAATACATTCGAGCTGTATTATACGCGAGCTTTCTCTATTTCTGATTTTTTTTTTGCGTGCGCGCGTTTCGCAATCACGCGCAACGATCACGTTCACTCTTTTCACACATCGAACACCATCAAACTGGCGATATATAGACACTCGATTGCAATTATAAAAACACACGCGTAATTTACTTGAGTCGCAAATGAAGCAAAAACCGGGCCGTCGTCGGGCTTGCGACTTCTGTGCTTTGCGGAAGAAGAAAACCTGTCTCGCCAACATCTTTCTCTCATATCGAGTTGTCGAGTCTCTCGGTAATAAGTCGCGACATGATCCTGCGTTAAATCACGATAATTTCTACGAGCGATTTCTTCGCCGCGAAAAAAAAAAACACCGCGGATCTGTCGACATCGCAGATTATGACTATAACGACGACAAAGTATTACTTTTGTCATTACGTGGGAGTAATTCCGAAGACGACTGGTTCCGAAGAGAAGTTATTTACCAAGTCGAAACTGTAGACACGATTTAATCCCACACTGAAATCCTCTTGTGACATAACTTCGTTCAACTTGCGCAATTGCGGAAGGCTTCTCGAAAGCGTTTGATGCAATTTTATCGAAAATTAATACGCGACATAGAATAGAGCGTCTGATGATATAATAATTGTTTTTAGAAGACTCTCGCGTGATGAGAAAACTACAAATATATAAAAAAAAATGTACCGATAAAATTACCAGAACTTGGACATTGCAATGAGAGAGAAGTTTAATCATCGTTTTGCAGAAATAACAAATGTGAGCCACAGTCTCAGGTATTTCTTACTCCCGAGATGGTTATCGAAAATTATATTTCTCTGACGAGTTTGTGTCTGACGTAACCGATGAATCAGCAATAACCAATGAATCGTACCGGGAAATCGTAATAAAGTTGATTTAGTTCCGAGTACTTCTTTCGGCTCGCGTTACATCAACGAAACGACTCCTCGATCGACCGGACATACCATCACAATTTATTTACGTAACGTCAAACTCGAATAGTGTGTATGTGTGTGTGTTTGTCCACACACTCTTAACTTAAAAATTATTTCAATTCAAGAGTAAATAATGTAAACTGAGATAATAAAAGACGAGAGAAAGAGAGAGAGAGAGAAGACCCTTTCAATAACCTCCCCATGGTCGTGTTGCAACTAAAATTAGCTTTTCCTGCAAACGCCTTAACGCTCACCTGACCCGCGTCGAGACGCCGTTATAAAACGACGCGTGCGCCGCACGCATGGACGCCGCCTTTGGGGACTTCACAAAGGGACAAACCAGGAAACTCTTGCCTCAGAATCGCGAGTTCTAAACGACGACGACGGCGCCGAGAGAGCAAAGTTTTGCTACACGCACACACACATTGACTGACCCTCTCTGCGCGCACTTCGATTTCACTACGTATTACGTATTCACTTTGATCATCGCGCTCACACGTTCCAAATTGTGACCATTGTTACAAGCCGAGAAATCGCCTCAACTTCGCCGATTTATCTTGTGTGTCGTAATCGATCGTTTCTCTCGCAAAATGATTGAACGTAAATCTGGTCTAATTAAAGATGTAGGCACGTTATTCTGTGACGTGAGTTTTTTTTTGCGATGCCGAAGCAAATTTGCCGCCAGGAAAGTTTCTAAAAAAACTTACTTTTTGTTAGGAAAAGTAATAACTCGCGAAGTAAAACAACGACTTCGGCGGAGAAAGAATAATATTTATAAAAACAGATAAAGAGATTTCTTTTTTTTCTTCTGATTTTCTCTTTTCGGCGATGTTCGAATTGATTTAACGGCCGAGTGATGTCGGTCTTGAATTTTTACCGTCTCGCTCTATTTCTCGTCTTGCGCGAATTTATATGGAAATGTGTGAGAAACGCAAATAAAAAAAAGAAAAGAATGTCATTAGACGACCTTTATTGCCTATCGCACTCGAGACGAGAGAGTAGCTCCGAGGCAACGAAAAAAAATAGAACAAGAGTACGAGAGAGAGAGAGAGAGAGAAACACCTGCTCGAGTTGATGGGAATATATGTATATCGATTTCTCTGATACAGGTGATCAGATATGAAACACAAAGGTCGGACGGAAAAATACCGTAACTATCTGTGTACTGCGAGCAGATGATCGACACCGAAAATAGTCTCTTCCCCCTCTCTTCTCCCACAAGTTGTTAACCCTTCGCTAATCGCTACTTGCCAAACACCCTCACGCGAATATCCAAACGATGCGATCACGTTCTCGTTTACGGTAGGAAAACTCCCGGCCACTTCGCGTACATGTAGAGCTCCGCACGCGCAACAAAAGCGCGGGAGAGTGTATTTTTAGAAAAGAGAGGATATTAGCATTCCTAAAAAAAATATATGTACAAAAACATTTGCAAGTATGAATGTTGCATGCGATTCTATTACACCTGCAATGAAAAATAGTGTTTTAAAAAGCGCGGAAAAAAAAACAATTTTTTTACACAAGAATATGCAACGTTCATGAAAAAAATATACCGGTGATATAAATAAATACTAATGTAAATGATATACACGCGATTATTGCGACAAGGAAAAAACAAAGTATTTAAAAAAAAAAAAAAAAGCGACGGCGCTTTTCCGCGTACAAGAATTTAATCGCGCGCGAGATATCGGTCGTTATTCGCGATTTAACACCGTCGTGTGGTTTACGTCAAGGACCGTCCATTGTTATCGTCGTAAATTTCGCACGCAACAGCTCATTTATATATACACCGTGTGCCGCCGCGCAAAGAGAGATGAGACTTTCGTAATGCCACGCGTATACTCACCGACGACGGCACGTGGGAACCGTGGCACCCTCTCAAACACGAACGCGAAAAGGAGCGTCTAATTACACGGCGAGTCAAAGTGGTCGAAAAAGAATGAAAATGAGAGAGAGAGAGCCTTTACAAAGAAAAACAAAAGGATATGATTAATCAAAAAGCGAGCGCGCCGCGTGCATTTTCTCTCGCATACGACGCAGAATCGATGAGCTCATCGACGCAGAAAAACAGAAGCCTCTCTCCCATTGATACCCGCTGCGCGTCTCACAGGCGCAATGTGTTTCTACGAAGTTTACGTTCTATCAGCACACAGCCTTGACATTCCGCAAAAGAAACGTGGCGGCTGCGGCTGCTGCTCGAGCGAAAGGCTCGAGAGGGTCTTCTTTCAATGAGCGAATCATACGCGATGGCGGCAGCTTGTTAAGTCGCGGAGTCACGTGTAACGAGTTTGACCTCGAGAGAAATTAGGATAGGTCAAAAGGTTGAGAATAGACGCGACCGAAACTTCGCGAACAGTTTTTTATCGCGCCGTAAATTTCAATTTACACGCGCGCGCGTGCGGTATGTAATCCCCTCCCCCCCCCGACGCCCAAGTTCGTCACTTGCAATTAACAATCGAAGTCCTTCTTCGTCATTTTCAATTTGAGACATTTGAATTGCTTGGTTCGCGGTGAGATTCGCGATTACCATTTTTCCGACTCGCGACCATTTCATTTTCTCGACATTTTGTTCCCGCGTTTTGTTGCCGCTGTTAGAAGAACGTCGTGTTTCTTCAAACAAATCCCTCCTGTCTGAAAGAGGGGTTTTTCGTCCTATTTCTCGACGTGAATCGAATCGGGGCTACGACAGACGTATCATAAAACACACAGAAAGTTGAAAGCTACTTTTCCCGACATGCCAGACGACTTTCAATCTCGGCCGCAAACTTTTTCTTCCTCCTCCGCCCCTCCCCCCCTCACGTATACTTTTGTACTTGCTTTTCTGGATAAGATGTTATTTGTGCCGTACTCTCTGTTATTCGCCAGTGGCAACTGGCGGCGCTAACTTTCTTGGCGCAGCCGGTCCCGACATAAGACATGTATTAAGACACGGACGCGGCTACAATAAAATTATTTCAACTATTCTCTTTCTTCTTTATTTTCTATTTTAGCCGCTGTCGCACGTAGTCTCTAATTGCGTTAATTCAGCGGCTGATTAGCTTTTTTTTTTTCCTTTCGTAACAATTAGCGTTAACTCGAATGTCCCCGTCTCATCGGCATGTCGGACAAGGCCGCGGGCGACTTGGAAAAGACGCGGTCGCGAGTCTCACTTAGGCGACAAGCTTTTCCGCCAGGTATGTTAAGAAGAACCGCGTGTCTGTGCATATACGCGCCAAATTAGACGATGAATCTTCCATGAGTCATGTTTTGTTCCTCGCCGAGGCGCGGCGAGCGCCGGCGTTACACGCGCAAAAAAAAAGAAACACCTTTCGCGCAACTTGTTGGAAAAAAATGCGAATGACTGAATAATTAATTAACCGACGAACAAGTCTGACACGGGAGATTCGGCAACTTCGCGCCGGCGAATGAAGTCGCGCCTGATTGAAATCACCTCGTAACAACCAGAATGTTGATTTCGAACGCTCCAAAAGTTGCGCGCTCGTTGTGTGTAAAATAAAAAAAAAATGTGTCTTTCAAAGAAAAATCTCTTTCTTCGAAAAACTTTTCCTTGAAGATTTTTACACTTCCACGCAGATTAATGATAACGTGCGTTATGAAGATTAATCGAACGGGAAATTAACCGACTGGAAGTTCCTTATTCGCGTAAAGAAGGAAAAAACGCAGGAAAGTTGTAACAAAGGGTTTCCCTTTGTATAAGTAAATTTAGATAAGAAAATGGAGAAAGGGGAAGAAGGGGATTCGTTCTTTTCAGAATAATTAACTCGGACATTTCATCTTTCATCGATATACATATTTCAACGGGGTTGGAAAAGAAGAAACAAAGTTTTTCTCTTCGTCTTTGCTCGGGGGAAATTACACACCGGGGCTCTCTGTGTAAGAAGAGAGTATTTTCACGTGACGCGCGCCGTGAGTTTTACGTTGTTGTTTGCACGAGTCTTATCACTAAGTGATCCCGCAGGGAATATCTTTCCCCTCTCCCTCCGACCAAGTTGCACAGAGTAAAGAACAGCACTTCGGTAAGTTAACGTCAACAACGGGTACTAATACTAATTCCACGCTACAGAGAAATAAACAGGAATGTATTACACCCCCATGTAATACATTACACCCCAAAAACAACGAGGACGCAATCGATCTGCCAACGCTCGCTCGTTGTTGATACAAATACGACTTTGACAGAGAAGTAGAAATTGGCAATTTGAAAAACAACAATCTGAAGTTCAAAGAGCATCTTTGAAAATTTTATTTATTTTGCTTCGATGTAAAACGGGAATTTTCTCTTTCTCTACTCGCCTCTTTTTTTTTTTTTACTTTTTTGAAGATGCAGACAATGTTGAAATGCGAACGTCTTGTCGTCGACGAGAGGCGCAAATCCTCCGCCACTAAAGTTCCGCTGCTCTCTTAACCGAGCCGGTTAGCCAGTCGTCGACCGACTAAGAGCGACTCTCTCTCAATGAATGATTTCCGCGCGACGTTGCCACATTACGTCTGCATTCTGCACCTATTACTGCATCGGCTGTGCTATCATTCTCTTTTTTCTCTTTTTCTCTCTCTCTCTTCCTTCAATTCTCGCTCGAGCACGAAACGGATCACACGCGTTGCGTAACGCTCATGTGACATGTTTATTGTTTCGTGGCGCGGTAATAAGACGGTTTCGTGATACAACGTCAACAACTTATACTTGGGAATATACCGGTTTGTCACTATAATATCGATATATAAACTTTCAACGGCGCGATTCAACTTCGTTCTCAGCTCCTTTCTACGTCGTAATGTTTCATAACACACACACGCACACGCACACGTGCGCGCGATTCTTAAAGTCAATTGTGAGAAAACTAAATCTTCAAACAACGTGTAAGACCGAAACGTTTGCGCGAAATTGTTTAAACCACCACGATAATTCGAGGTGAATTCTCATTCCGCATAGATCCGCGTAGACCGTGTACCGACTTGTACGGGGATGATTGATCATCATGCGCGACGTGCGTACGTGATTCAGCGCTTGTAACGCGCGTATAGGCGCGGCCGCCGATACACACCGTCGCGACGCACGCACGCACGCAAAGCGACGCGCCTCGAGGAAATTCTCAGCGGAGAAGCAAAAAAAGGTGAAAGGGTCTAGGCGCGTGCCCGTCGTGCCGGGAAAGACCGATTAAAGGCCGCGATTAAAATCTGGCGTAAGCAAGATAAAGAGAGAGAAAGAGACAGACGGAATCTTAAAAACGTTTGTGCGTGAGAGAGAATTTTTTTTTATTTAATCGACAGATTGCACAAATATTTCTCTCTCAACGCAGTTGAAACGAAATAATTAGAAAACAGTTATCGCAATGTTTTTTTTTCAAATTTATATAACTGTAAAATAATAATTGCACAAATATCTCTTCCTCGACACAGTTAAAACAAATTAATTAGAAAACAGTTGTCGAAGTTTTTTTAAATTTGGAAAACAATAAATAATAAAACCGCGCGTTCGCGCGTTTTGATTGATGTACATTAATTATACTTGATTATCTCTTGCGTTTTCTATTTTACCTTTTCGCACTGAACAAGTCGAACAACGAGAGAACGTAATTACAGAGGATTAAAAGTGCTCATCGTTCACTCTAACAATAAGCACCTCGTCAGCGTCCATTTTTTTTTCTTTTTTTTTTTTGGAAAACACGATCCATTTCGCGACTGATTGATAACCGCGCAACGCATCGTCGCGCGATTAATCATCAATACCCCGGATAGACGTACACTGCGAATCGCGCGCAACTTTAATGTCTGCGTTACCAATTAATTACGTTACCTCGCGCGCGTCTGCGTACACACAGGCAAGATAAATAATTAATCGCGAAACCGCACGAGATAATATTTTGATCCGACAGTTCCGGTCGGAAAAAGATCACATGTCCTGCTTATCGGACGCGGTAATATTCGCTCATAAAGAGGATCAAGTTACGAATTGAGATATTGGGAATAGACAGAGATTTATCGCTGCTTAGCTTCCTGCGTGACGCAACGTCACGAATCGAGGGTCGAATTAATAATAACCGGGGAAATTATAATGTTGCGTAAACTCCGGCCAAACGATAAACAGAATAATCACCGGTATGCCGGCGAGACGTTGCTTTGCGTATATGTTATACGGTCAAAGTCCGAAGCACGGGCGATCCTAGGATTGGGTCAATGCGCGCAGCATACGATTAAATCCCCCGAAAAAATAGTTTTCAGCATACTTTTCAATGTACGCTATTAGTGACATATTATAGATTAGGTTTGGGTTAGATTTTTATGGGGAAGGGGTGCAGTCCCCCGCTCACACGTGTACGATAGTATGTGATACAAAGGAAATATTTTATACGTCTCAAATGTCCATTCGGACTTTGACCGTTGTTCCGCGCATTGACAAGTCAATCCTAGGACCGCTCGTGCTTCGGGCTTTGATCATAACATATATATAGGATATTTTTTTTTTTTTTTTATATGCGCGTACAGGTGAGATTTTTTTTTATGCTCTCTTGTACCGCAATAAATGTCACGCACCGATGTGTTCTATATGGTAACCGTTTCCACATCTAAACTAGCTATTCTCTCTGCTCGTATCCGCAATTTTCCGCGTTTCCCAAAGGGCTATGGATAAAACGCCATTTCCGCGAGACAATAAAGGGCTATGCACTCGCGTATGTGCATGTACAAGGAGGAGAGACAGAGAGAGAAAGAGAGAGGGAGAGAGAAAAAAGTAAACCAGACTACCGGCGCCATGCCGTACCGCCTCTCTTTGTCCCTTTTTTTTTTTTCGCACAACGATCGACGACCTCGCGAGATACCGACCGCTTGATACGAATATATAACGTAGATCGCGTACAGGCTCGAAGAGGAAGTGAGCGAAATTTCCCGGTTTATATCAGATTGTTTGAGCGGACAAATATCTCAGAGACGCGAGATCCCCGCGCCGGATAATATCGTCTCTCGCACAATATTGACTTCTCCTCCCGGGACACCGTGTAGGTGGTCAACGCACCGATCTCTCGCATGCACGCTACGCACGCAGGGTTTGTTTACAAGCCGGTGCTCGGGCTGCCTCACTCGCTACCGGAGTTCCTTGACACTCCGTGAGTGAGACGGCAAGGCGAGAGAGGTGCGCGCTTTCCACCTCCCGTTTCTCCCTTCGTCGTCCTTGCCGCACTCTCCCCGCCTTCTTTCTCCTCTCTGTCCACCTTTCGACGTTCACCCTTCGCGTCGATTACAACCTCAATTCTCCGCCTCACCTATCACGCGGCCGGGCGACCGCCCGCGCGCGAATGACTGGCGCCCGATTTTCTCCCGCTCGTAAATCACGCAACGACGAATGATGGAAACGAATCGCCGGCAATTATCGTGACCGAATAATCGAAACGGGACGCGCGAGAGATCGACGTCATCCGTTTTTAACTCTTTTCGCGCGAATTTCATCCGCCGCGTTCCTTCCGCGGCTTCCGACCTCGCACGCACAATATTTACAAAAAATTGGGAGTCGGTTTGTTCACGGGACGAGATATTTCGATTCGCGATTTTAATGCATTCCGCAGGATCTGAAAATAAACATCGCCGCGTGTCCGTCCGCTATAATTATTTCCAATATCACTACCACGAGAACAAAACATGGCGAACGTCGACATGTCGTCGTGGATAAATGAGAGAATATTCGCCGCGTGGTGAAATATCGCCTCGGTTCTCGAACAATTTTCACATACGAGAGTACATGGAATATAAGTTGTAGAATTTTTATAAAAAAGTTTTTTAAGAAAATCGAGGACCGGATCGAAAAAAGAGATTATCTTGCCCGATTGTTCGTTTTCAAATATTTATGTTTCTGTTTTTTTTTTTTTTTGTCATATTATTGCGCGATGACTCGTTTCTTAATAACGTTTTTTTTAAGACCGTAAACTTTTCCTCGAAACATTCATCGACAAGGTCGCTCATCTACTCGATGTTAATTGTCATGCATAGTTATTCCCTCTTGTATTATTCATAAGTCACCTGTTCTCGATATATTCGCGATGTTGAATCGACAATTAACCGCGAGAGTTTTTTTTTCCTCGAGCTATTGAATCGACATGTGTTCGCGAAAGAAGAGACTCACCTATCACCGTGTTCGCCGCGACTTCCTTGGCGGCGGCCGCGGCTGCCGCCGGTCCATGAGCGAGGAAATCGCTCAGTGACAACGACGACGCGATGATCTGTCGCTTCTCCTCGAAGTTGAGGTAGTCCAGACTGTTGCTGCGCTGGGGCGCGGTCACGATCGTCACCGTTTTCGTCGTCGAATGATGATGATGATGATGATGATGATCCGCCAGATTGCCGCCTTTGTCGTTGCCGCCGCTATCGGCGCCCGGACTCGTGGGCACGAGGTAAACGCCGCTCACGCGTATCGACATTGCACTTGACGCGCTCCGATGACGATGATGGTGATGGTGGTGGTGATGATGATGATGATGATGATCCTTGCAACGACCCCGTCGCTTTCGGCGCCACGGGCTGAGGATCGCTACGAGCGCCGGCAACGGAGCTATCGGCTGGCTCTTGTCGACGCGACGCGCATCCCGGTGTGTAGCACCTGCTCGAGGAGTCGGCGGCGGCGGCGGCAGCGGCTCGCGTCGTCGTCCTTCGACACTTCTCGTTCGCGGCTCCACGGCTCGTGAGATTCGCGCGGCTACTACGTGCGATCCCGCGATCGAGACCTCGGGGAGGTCGTCGTTCTCGGTGGACTTTCTTCCTGTCCTAAGTTATCGATCAGCCGGAAAAAACAAACGCATCTGATCGTTTGAAACGCGTTTGTTCCGGTCTTTGTTTCTTTTGTTTATTATAAAAGTACGACGTGACTTTTGCGCGCCGATGTTGTTACATCGAACGAATGACACACTTGTTATATCGTCTCCCCTCTGATTACTCGATCCACTGACGTCGAACCAATTTATCTTGCACGTATACTATCGGACTTTCTTCTTCTTCTTCTTCTTTCGGTTGTTGTAAAAAGAGAATTTCTCGTTACTTCGTTTTAAGTCTATGGCACTGATCACTTCGATACGGTCTAAATGTTAGAAAATGTACGAACAATTGTCTGAGAGAACCGTGAAACGGCTTCGCTCGGAATTGTCAGAAGAATTTCTCGTGTGATTGGCACACACTGGTGGAAAATTACTCGCTCGAGGGAAGAACCGGCGCGACCAACAACGTGACTGGAGGAGAGTCGCGTCCCTGCGCATTAGCGAATGAGGAAAAGTTAGTTACCGAAGCCACTGCCCGACCGCGTCATGAATGGCGCGCATTGTGTTCGCTCGCGACACAACCCGGGCTCTTGTACAATCCGGTAAAGCAACACAGTTAATTTTTGTTTCTCCCCCCCCCCTTCCCTCCGAAAATGTATCGTATTGCTTGTGAACTTTGAACACAGATTCGCTTAGTGTAAAAACTGACCGGTCAAATTACAATTTTGTAAAAAAAAAAAGAAAAACAATATCAAATTTAATACGTCAATGTGTGGGCGTTAAATATTATTTAAGATGCGTCAAAGTCGACGTTGTGTGAGAGCCTTTATATACCAGCTCGACTATACCAGCTATATCGAATCATAATATGGGAAGATTAATCAGTCTAATTGAACACTCGATGAGTAATTTCGAATCAGAAAACCGGTTTGCTTTCAATTTCGTTCCGATTTGTTTCTTGTGGATTTTAAAATCGATCGAATCTGTATCTCGCCAAGAAATTTTCTGAGACGCAGATATATCTCGCAGGACCGAAGAAAATTTTCCGCGCGGAAGCTCGAGTCTTTTTTTTCGAGACCCGGCTAACATCCGGTCTCTGATAGATTGGACTGTTCCGAACGAGCGCAACATAAGCGCTGCTGCTTGCGCGATACGAAAACGCGCCGGCCATCGATATTTAATTAGTTCGACGTGATTTACGGCTAGATTTATGAACGATAAAATTATTTCGAAGGCTGAGCCGAGTGCGCGCGTGTCAATAAAGATGCGATAAAATAAAACAATAATTATTTATAGCGCGCGTGTGTACAAACAAACATCGATTTGCTTTCAGCGACGTGCTGCCATTGTTTATATTTATTGTTTTTTAACAATGCCAACTTATATAACGTCCCTCCATCGCCTTAGTTTTCACTAAATTGAATTTATAATAAAGAATAATAATTTTTCGTGGCGACACTGCGCGGCTTTTCATAAAAACTTTATACACGAGTGATTTGTTTGTTTTCTTTTTTTGTTTCTATACATTCCACGTTGCTTTAAGTAATTAACCACGCCCTGTGTGACGTTAGTTAAGAAAACAAAAGCCGGTCCAGCATTAATCAATTGTTCGAGATAACGAAGGAATTTTTTCTGTCTTATCTGACCTAAACCACGTTTCCCGTCATTGTGTGTGTCCTATAACGCGTTCAACAGATAAATTAATCCGTTGTACGCGATCGGAAATTTTCTTCGCGCGCACGCACCAGACACGATCGATCATCATCGAGCCGCGGTCACATTTTTCTTCCACGGAATTCGCCGCGCGTTTCCCGAGAGAACGCACGCCCGGAGGAACATAAAAAAAAAAAAAAAATCGGAGCTCGCACTAGAAGCTCCGAAGAAGCGTCCATTCACGTCCGACTGACTAACCTGACCTCAAAAACAAACACCGTCGCCGATAAAGGGGGCGTGTTATATTCGTCCTGAAATGCAAGCGCGTGAAAATTCTCTTCAGCTCACATGCCCTTGGGCTCTCACACACGCGCGCGCACCGCACGCGTTGCACAACGAACGAACGGACACACGTCGACGAGGACACGCGAATCGTATACGTACGTTTTGTTTTTTTCTTTTTGTTTTTTGATAACAACGCTCGGGCAGTGGAGGGCTCGTGTTTGTTTTTCTCGGCAGGATTCGGAAAGGACCGTCGTCGTTCGACGTTATTTATCACAGAGAGAGGCACACAGGCGTCGGCTCTCCTCCGCTCTTGCCTTCCACGGGACACCTGTCCGTAGCGCAGGTGAGAGGAGAGCGAGACGGCGATAGAGAGAGGACGCAACGATCGTAAATATGTATACAGGAGCGGCGCCGTACTACGACGACGTAAGTATTCGGCGTCGTAGGGTAACGCGAGGAGATTGACACGATGAAAAAAACAAAAAAAAAAAAAAATCCCAAAACGATCGAGTATAGCAGTAACACACGAAGAGTCGCACGGAGCAAAGGGAAGAGGCGCGACCACGCACAAGAAACTCCGGCAATCCTCTTGATCGTCGACGACGACAACGGCGGCGGCGGCGGCGGCGGCGACGACGACGACGACGACGACGACGACGATGATGACGACGACAACGGTGTTTTATAACCACACAGTGTACAACACACGGGAGTGATGCACACTGTCACGCACACTGACACATGGACACGCGCCGCACGAGCGACACAAACTCCTCGACTAACGCCGCCGCCGTTGCTGGCTTCTTCTTCCTCCTCTATTTTCCTTTTTTCGTTTTGAGCGCGAGAGAGAAACGGAGACGACGATCGTCCGACGACGGGGAAGCGCGACGAGACTACGGGCGTCGGGATCGGTCGGGACGGATTCGCGAACGGAATTAATTTGTGCGGCGGGCGTGCAAAACAAGAGCGGAGCCGAAGAAAGACGAGGAAACGACACCAACGGCAACGACGACCACGCCACGAAACACACACCGAGCGAGGCTCGCGCGAGTACTGAGGGCGGCCATGCGACCGCAGCGCCGCGTCGTGTACGGAGCGGCAAGGAGCACGAGACGAGACGGCGGGCGGCAGCCGGTCGCGCTCGTCGCGCCGCGCGCGGGGGGATGAACGGCGTGCGGCTGGTATAAAGGCGCGTATGGTGTATTCGCCGTAACTCTCGCCCAATTAACGTGTTGCTCCCGCGCGCCCGGCTTTTCGTGCGTCCCGGCGAGCGTGCTTTCATATTGCGCACGCACGCACATACACGCACACACAAACAAGCGGCATGTTAACGATCATGACCGTGTGAAAAAAAGTCGTTTTCTAGACAAGCTCGGTTCGTTCTAATTTAAGCTGTACAAAACGCCGCGGACATTATGAACGTTACGACCGGCGGAAATTGGGTATATAACTTGTGCGCGTGGGTGGTTGTTCTTTTTTTTTTTCGTCCCCCGAGAGATACGATTTGACGTAAATAATCTTTAAGGTTTGAATAAGGTTTGAATAATCTCAGATTTTCAGGTTTTCGGCCTTTGGCTCCATTCTATTATTTCACTGTCGTAGTAAGAACGTCCTTTGTCGACGAGCCTACCTGATCATTGAGAACGCTCTGACAGAGGCGTCAAAAAGTCATTTCCTGAATAAGAAATGTTCCTACGCTATTACTGCATTTTTTAGATAAATACATTTTCACAGTCTTGTTTGTGTCTTCAGAGACAAAGTTACGCGGTTTTTTAAATAAAATTGTACGTTTAAAAAGATCACAAAAGCAATTTCTCGCTTCTGACAAATAAGTTTATAAAAAAAAAATTACTTAAGTAGTCTCTTGTTGTAAATTCCGATTTGTATAATTTTATAATAAATTCTTGTTTTTTGCGTCGGGTCATTGTGTGATAATTAAATTATTGGAGTTGCAAGCTGTTTGTGAGACAACGACGAAATAATTCGCCGTATGATTGTCACTTTCACGTGCTTTCTTAATGTAGAGATATGAGGTCATGTGTAATTCTGGGATCGCTTTCTGTGGAAGTAACAATCGTGGGTGTGACGAAAACAGTGGAAAGAGAATTGTCGAAAAGATGACGCCAACACAATATCCGTCGTAATTCAGACGGTCAAGTATGCGAATGTACAGCTGTTGTTTTGTTTTGCTAAACGAATAAATTCAAACTTATTTAAATAACTTACATTACGAATCAGGGAAACCGCAGCTAAATCCATTTTGAAGTACGTACCTGAAACACAGAAAAATCAAATTTCGTTAGAATGTTTTCCCTTGAGAAATAACGCAAGAGGTTTTTTTTTTTTTATTACTTTGCCGTGTAAATAAAATTCTTGATGAACGTAAATAATCATATAAAAATATCTAAAATAAATACACAAATAAATAACGTCTGCGAGAGAAAATATTTATGATTGCACGTTTTTTCTATGCAATAAATTGTATATTTGTAATTACATCAATTTAATTGAAAATATCTGTTCCGTGATAAATTTTTAATTTTAAAAACTTTTTTTCCAACTAAACGAAAAATCTCGTCTCACCCCACAAAGTCCTCTACGTCGTCAAATAAATCTTACGTACGTCTAAGGTAGTTCCCGCGAAGGGATTCTATTCTTGAAGACCCTGTCGAACCGCGAAAGTCCAGACGGGAGAATTCGCGACGAACAACGGCCGGTGGGCGGACGAGGACGCGGCGAGGCGCGAACATTCGAACTGGAAAAGACAGCGGATGCGGTACGACGCTTCGCCGCACCACGTGGTATTTCGAGGCGTCTAGACTCGACTTAATTTAAACCGACTCGCAAAATCCCCGCCGACACGTTACTCGGCCGGTCTGGCCGCGCTGTCACAACTCTAAGGTTTGAAATATGACAAACACGTCGCCGTGTTCGCGCGCGCGCGTACACACACGCGAAACGGGTACTATCATTCCCGAAGGTCGGTCGTTAGAAAGTATCTTTATGCACGACGCGCGGATACATATCAGCAGCAGGAAGTGTATCCTTCGAGTGCGACTCTCTTGCAGTCGACGCGCATGAATATGCATGTACCCGCGGATTGCCGCATCGCGAGTTTTTGATCGGATTATCTCAGATCGCGCCTTTAAATGCGCGATGTACGATGTACACAAGCCGCGCGCAAACACACTCGAAACGCACTAATCGCGTTTTAAAAGAAATCGCCGCGCGTTACTTCGCCGTCGCTATTAACGCAATTATCCGCTAATAGAGCGCGCAAATCTGGCTAATCAACTCGCGGCGTTGAGTATAATAAGTTGCGCGTTCGCGTGTAATCGCGGAAGGAAGTAAAAAAAAAAAAAATAACCGCAAAAATTTACATGTAAATATAATCATCGGATTATAGTCTTCGTCTCTCGTATTTTTTACATCCACAATGCGGTGATGTCTTCGTATAGCTACACGAGGTGAACACGAGCTTTATACATATATATATTGCTAACGGTACGTACACGTGAGACCGGCTTACTTCAGAGAAATTAGTTGTTATTATGCACATTAGGGAAGGATTGCGGGAAACACACATTTATACGTGCCGCGGATGTCCCAACGCGACATTACGTGGGCAATTTCTTTTCTTCTCGCGTTTTGCAACTTTCCTTTATTGCGCATGTCTCTGACTTGAGGAAGTCCGCGGTCTCTACAATGGACGGTTTTAGACCGTAACAGTAGATCATAAGAGACCTATTTCCGGTTTATAAAAGGTCGCAGCGGTAGCTTTAAGCGAATTGAATTATTTCCATTTCGGCGCTTTTACGGCTTGCAGCAAATGTCTTGCGTCGCGTTTGGAACTGCGATTTTCAACAATGTCACGGTGAATCTGTGAATTTTTTTTGAAACGTAAACTAAATATCCGTCTATTCTGATATATTTGTTTTTTGAATTGAATTAGATTTTTTAATTACTTGAAAACTGGCTTCAATAAAATTAAAACAAATATTTAAAATAAACTTTACGCCAATCGTCCACCGGTAGTGGTTTAAATGAATTCAAGATCTTTCTCAAATGAAAAAGACGTTTCAATCAGTTTTTATTACTGAGATTTTTTAAAATATGACGCGATGTCCGATGAAGAAATGATGTCGTCTTTATTGTAGGCAGACATGACCGTGGAAATTGCGCTAAAACACCTACTGCTCACTGCCTACTGCCGATAGTACTGTCCTAGAAGGATCTTTAAGAGTTAAAGAGTAAAAATAAAAATCACAATTTATCCCAACGCATTTTATCGTAGTTTTTGCGATCAAAACTATATATTTTCGATCTCTAAGTAAGTGACTCTACATGTTTAAACTGTCTGGGAAATCTATCGAGTTATTCGTCAAACGCGCATCGGCGAATCGATATAACTGCGACGTAAAATATTGCATTGTGTCTCAGTTCAGCGGTCAAAGAACCCTCGGGAACGGCCTTTTGCGACGGCGAAGAGATCCGCTCGCAAAGTTAAGCGAGCTTTATAGCTCGCTCGTTTCATCCGAGCTCGTCTCATCGATCGCGCGCGCAATTAAATTAAAGTCAATCTACATATTTCTGAAAAATAGCAATCGCGCTATCGGGCGAGTGACTTTATTACGTCCGGTATCTGAAAAGTGTCCTTTGCTCGCGCGCACAGAGAACTCTTTGAGCACTCGCGGAGATTTCTTCGGCGCAACGATCTAGTTATTTCGGGAGATTTGAAAGTCTCGCGACGCAAACGCTAAAAGACATTCTTGTTTCATTCATGTCCGCAACGTTGTATCGACATTCTTGAGAAAAGTTGCGCGATATAAAGAAAATTATCCAATATAATTAGTTGCAATTACTTAAAATGCTTTAAATTCACGGTTAAAGAGATATCCTTTAAAATTACAAAAGAAGTTCTTATATATTGTAATATTTAGTGTAAAAAAAAATTCGAAACAACTTCCGCAAAAAATCCGCAGCAAGTACATTTGATTTAATTTTATCAATTTGACAACAGAGCGCGAGCATTTAACTGGTGTTTAAAATATTAACCGGATCGCAAGTCCGCAAGTGGTTACACGCGATTCAATGCGAAGTTCCGAGAATTCCTGGTGGACAAACGCCGCCCACTTGAACGTATTATTAATTGCAATAAGGAACGAGTGTGGTCTCTCCGACTGACCCGAATTACAAGACAATTTGTCATTAAATGGCGGAGACGTATAATTAAAGCGAAGTGACGGTGCGCGACAACTATCAAACGTTTCGAGCAGCTGGCGGTTGCATTTTACGCCGCTGTGTCCAGTGTGTGGCGCGTTGCGTGTTACTGCATTAAATGCAGTCACTTACACGAGACATACACGAGCGGTCGCACACGCTCCGGCCGAAAATATCGTTCGCGCGAGAAAGCTCCTTTCTCGCGATCGCATCCACCAGCGAATAGCTACTTTCCGCGCACAAAAAACTCACTTACGAAAACATTTCTCGAAGCAACGCGACCATTAATACAATTGTAAATTTTACGCCTTTCAATATTAAATATATCTATTTTTTTTAACGATTGTCTTCGATTTTATTTATAGATAAACAAAATTTGACGCGTTCACGTATTATTCAATAGAAAAAAAGTTTGTTAGCCACGTTTAGTCCCGCTGCTGGATGAGAGAATCTCTACCATGATCCTCTCCCACACATCGGGGTGGAAATGGCTCATTTTGCTCTACCTTTAAGAGTGACAGCTGCGCATTCACTTTAATGACGAATGACACAACGGCTGGAAGAAACTTAAAGGAGACAGAGAAAGAAACACGCACTGTTCTGACGATGAAAAGACACGATAGATACACGCGCGCGGTCAGCCATCTTTTAAGCAAACTGAATCGCACGTTGCTTGACCTCGAGCAAGACTAGAGGAACGCACCAAGCCACTGAGCCACTTTGTGCGTGAGATCCCAATATCATTATTAGTTACAAGTATGCATGGGAACTGTTGTTTCCCGCTCCCGTTAGCCTCTGTTACATTTCTCTATTTAGAAAAATAGAATGTATTATAATGTATGTTGCTTCTCGTGAAATAGGACGATACAGGAAAACGGCCAATACGAGATGAAACCTGATGTTCGGGTTGAAAAAAATTCAAAAAAAATTCATTTTTTTTTTTTTTCTTGAATCAAAGGTACACAAACGTTTCGATCCTGGTTTGGATCTTCTTCAGTGTGATTTAAGGAAAAGGCAGAATACTTGATGCCGAGTTCGCGACTAGCAGCATTTACCTTAGGCACCCGGACATGAGCGATTGAAAATTACCCAGTTCTTTCCTGCCTTTTTATAATGTATTATATTACGATCACGTCTGTCCACAATGAAGACGACATCGTTTCTTCATCGGACATCGCGCCATAAAAAAATCTTCAATTAAAAAACAGTTAAATATCAATTCAGTTAAATAGAATAGACGGATATCTAGACTACGTTTCAAAAAATTCACCGATTCACACTGACATTGCTGAAAATCGCTGTTCCACACGCAAAATGATGCGTTAAAATGTGTGTTACGATTTCCAGAGAAATATTCATAAAGAAATCAATCGTGCAGCACGATTTGCTTCGAATGTAATTTGTGTTTTTCGATAAAATCAATACGCAGGATGAAAGAAGTAAATCAATGTGACTGTCGTACTGCGCGGACAATCTCGCGTGAAACAGTTTGAGATAACCGGGTTCGTCGCACACACAGCGATCAGCTTGTTGGTTAACTATCCGAGGATAAGATGTTCGGGGCGATAATGGCAGGAAATTAATGGCAACTGAGGAGAAACGACAGGGCGGCGTAATGAAGAGATTGCTTTCCTTATTACGTATAGATTCCAGGCTCGCCTGCTGCCTTCGTTAGTACATCCTGCGATTTCGAAATTAAACCCGAGGTGAAACGAAATTATTTAACTCCTTAAAATTGAGTGAAAAGATACATTTTCAATTAACGTCGCTCATCGCGTATGCGAAACTTTGTTGTTTTGCGCTTCGTAATGGCAATCGCGTTTGCAATGACTCACTCTTAATTAATGTCATTCTAATCCGATATATTATTTCAAGATTGTAGATGTTTATTTGGCGAGGAAGAATCGTTGTTTTTCAACGCGAAATTCACGCGAAATATATTCGTCGCTACGCGGCCGAGTTGAGCAACACAAATCGCTGTACGTTTTTACAACCGAGATATGTCTGCACATGACGCTAATTGATATACCGCAACACGTCACATTTATCATGCAGACCCGGGCTGCATTTTATTCGCAATGAGCAGCGTCGAGTCCGTTAATTCGGCACGCGAGAGAAATTATCGCAAATAATCATAACGACAGTTTGGTTACAAATTACAATCGCGAGTTAATAAAAGCCCCGGTGCTGAAAGTCGACGTTACGCTATTTTCTCGCTATATATATGCTACGGTGTCCGGAGATTTTCCCCGTTTCATTGACATCAATCTTAATTAACGTCGTGGCACAACCGGACATTCCAACAATTAAGCTCGCGATATTCTTCTTTTTCACGCTCTGATTCTCGCCTCCTAACGTCAATCTTTTACGTTCGCACAATTTTTCACACTTAACTTCGAAATTCATTTTCGTTTCGCGTTGCAATAATAAATTATTTCTCGAATCGCATTTTCAAAACGAACGCCCGGAATTTGATCGATTAATTTTATCAGCGGGAAAGAATATCTCATTTTTTTATTATCCTACATATATACAATAGCGGATAAACGAAAGGTTGCGCATATATCCGAGATATACAGTCGTGTATCACTAAAGCGTCTCTCACCGTTTATGGCTCGCACGTGGAAAAACGTCAATGCGGTAAAATTAATAGCGCCCTCCAATAATACGCTTGATTTATCCCACGCACGTTTTACTGACGCGTTACGGAAACGGATCGAAATGATTCTCTCTCTTTTTTTTTTTCAATAACTGTCATAAATACTGAGTTTCGAGCAGATTACCTAAAACAAAAAATGATCGGATGTAAAGACACGTGAGAGATAAAAATATTTGTTTTTTATCGAATATATGAAACACTGAAGTGTGACATATTGATCAGATAGTGCGCGTTCGAAGCTCAACTTTTTCTATACGAGTGAAATTCATGTACGTCTTCAAAACACATAGATTAGATACTGCCTAATGGCCACAGATAGAAACAAGAACGTAAGATGACATCGTGAGAGAGAGAGAGAAAAAAAAAGTCAGAGAAATCTCTCGGCGTATAAGTGCGCGATAGAATTTTGTGAAGCAAACGCAACAACGCGTGTGTTCCTCCTGAGTGCACTTCGCATCAATGCACATTGACGCGGAATTCTACAAATAACCGCGTCAGACGCTGCGAGATTTTTCCCGCAGGATGCACTGCAAAGAGCGGACGGGTCTACGTGTTCGCGGCACGTGCGCAATATTGGTTTTTCGCGGGTCGATAGGATTCACCTCTCTCCTCTCTCTCTCTCTCTCTCTCTCTCTCTCTCTCTCTCTCTCTTCCTCTCTCTCTCTCTCTCTTCTTCTTTTGCTTAGATCGGACTTTTAAGAGCGGGACGCGTTGCGTACACATGTTTGCTTTTTTTTGGCGTTGAAGAAGAAATTTCCCAACGAGCTTTGCGACGCCGAAAAAAAAATAAAAAAAAAAGCAACGCGACAAAGCGCAAAACTTCTCGCCAATCCGTGAAGTCTCGCGATTATGAGCAGTTCTGGATATCTCTCGCGTGTCTCGAAGTTATATAAGTTCGAAGCGAACTTTAGTTGCTGCGCCAAATATACCTTTCAAAGGTTTTTTTGCATGCTACTTATATTTCGTGATATAAATATGTAAATTACTAATAATTTAATTTGAAAAATTAAATATACGATAATGTAATAAAAGATAATCTCGGATATTCGCAACGGTATATAAATTAACATCCAATTTATAAATTAGGCAAATTCGAATCAAATGCGAGAGACGCAATAAATGTATTCACGTTTAATTTTTCAAACGTTTCGGCTTTAAGTTTTCTTCATTAAAATGTTTATAATTTACTATAAAATATATTTGGCAAATTAGGCGAAAAATTGAAGTTATGATAAAGTCGAGATGCCAAGTTCACGTTAGTGTCAAAACGACACTATATTTCGCTCTTTCTCTCTCTCTTCGTCAATTATTATTTACGAGAACGACGATAGGATGTAAAGAGACGGTCTACGTGATGCGGAGACAATGCTCGCGCGAAATTCGCGAGTCGCTATCTCGCAAACTCAATGATCCGCGCGCAGGTGGATAGATAGGTATCTCGTTTTACGCTCGCATTTGCGTGTCGACGAGAAAGACGAATAACCGCGGATTCTGCCGATGCGGAATTTTCGAGGATGCTCCATCTTCTCTTCCGCGAAAATATTGTACGGATGTTCGAGGAGGAATAAAGCGCAAATTGCGTTTTACACACGTATAAGCAGTCCGACAGTTCCTATATTTTTCCGAGGAATATTTCGGAAGTCGCTGCTCTTTGTGCTCTTCGACGCAAATAGAACTTAAAAATAGAAGATAATCGATGGAACGGAGGCACGTCAGCGAATTAAATCATCGTTACCACATTTTTTTTCGAAAGTTGATTTTCCGTGTGAAAAAGTCAATTATATTCTTTAAATCCGCAAGTACTGGAAGCAATATCTACTGTTATCGCTGGACACATGCTTTTACGGTATTACGCCGTATATCTCTGCGTCGCGATCGGTGCGACCGTAACAAATTTCCGCGCGACACCGGCCTCATTAAAAGCGATTAGAATCGCCAAGACACCTAATCTGCCGCACGCGAGACTGCTCTTCATTAAAATTGCTCGTTGCATAGTGGCTCGAGTGCTACTAGAGCATTATCGTCCGCGGTGTATTACTGTGATTATCGAACGCGGTGCGCCTCTAGTCCTGTTGTAATACCGTGACTTCGCCGAGACGGCGAATTGCCGGCACACTCGCAAAACGCGAATCTACAGATTGTTTCGAACAAAAAACGTAACTCGCACAAGTATTTTAAGGTTCTCGAAATATTTACGGTATTACAAAAACGTTTGAAACGCGATAATTTCGATTATTAATGTCAAAAATTGCTTTTAAGCATGATTTTAATAATAACAATTATTCAATAATTATAAAATATCTTCAAATAATGTAAAAATAATCACTTATATAAAAATAACTATTATTATTATTTGATAAAGACGGACGTAAGTATATTGCACGGAATGAGGGAGATCCGAGTTTGACCAAAGTGTCTTTTTCGCATCAAGATTTTTTTAAATTTTATTTAAAAAAATGGGAGTTAAATGAATAATTCACACATATGTAATGCAAAGTAGCATCTTATATGAATGTTAAAATTGTTATTAAATTCGAGTTTCCTATGTGTATTAATTTATATTAAAAAAAATATATATGTTATGGTCAAAGCCCGAAGCACGAGCGGTCCTAGGATTGACTGGTCAATGCGCGGAACAACTGTCAAAGCGCTAATGGACATTTGAGACGTATAAAACATTTTTTTTGCATCACATACCATCGTACACGTGTGCACTCCTCTCTGTAAAAAACCTAACCTCATCCTAATGTCACTGCGACAATAGGGTACGTTGAAAAATATGCTAAAAACCTTATTTCGGGTTTTCGACCATGCTCCGCGCATTGACCAATCAATCCTAGGATCGCCCGTGCTTTCACCACAACATATACATATATATATTTTGCACGTAGGTACAGCGTATGTGGCTATAAAGTTTTATTTTTTGATTTAAGTTTATGCTTATCGAAGTCACATTATACTTATTTTATTTGTTGGACATAATTATCTTCCGACATACCATAAATACGAGATAATATTCATGTTCAATAATTTGTTATGAATATCCATTTAACTTGAACGGAATTTCGTTTTTTTTTTTTTTTTTTTATGTCGCTTATTAGCGCATACGCCGCGAGATTTATTTACAAGCATTCCGACCGCCATATATATAATGAGAGTGGAATGCGGCGAAGAAGTGCGAAAGCGCGTTATGTTGTAACCGGTTTTGAGTAACTTGCAGTGTTCTAGGATGTCGCGGTAAAAATAAATAAATAAAAGAAAACAAGCAAGAAATTCACTTTGCGCTGCTCCGCGAATCAATGTTTTTTTTTCAGATCCTGAAAACGGAGAATGTAGATTACCAAAGGCAAATTACACACGCGTATGTACATTGCGCGGTTCAATTAAAACTCCGATACAAAAAACAAAAGCACATTTTTATTATTAATTCCCGCGGCACACCGTCGTCTCCGTGTCGCAAAACCGCATAGATTTTAATTTTTATTTGATGTACTTTTCCCATTCCGCACAAATATTCGCGAAAGACAAAGTGCGATCGATACCACTCGGTACAATTAATTTTACGCTTTCGTGTTTTAGTTTGCAGTAACTACTTGCGCCGCGTCCAGCGCTGCAAATAAAAGATTTTAAAAAGTCAACGACGAGTCGAGCTGCGTAAAATCTCTTAATAGAAATGCACTCCTCCGCAGAGAGTGTACATTAGCACTCTCGCCTCTGTTTACCGAACGGAAACGAATCATCTCGTTGCAATGAGAACCCAATTAATCCGTAATTGTATACTCGACTGCGGATACCTCGATCGAGAGCGGCGTGGAAACTCGCTCGAAGAATCGAACTCAACGGAGAGAAAGAGAGAGAGAGAGAGAAAGAGAGATGTAACGTTGTTACTTCCTCATTACCGCCACTTGTGAAAAAGTGCATGGTATATGTACAGCATGAAGTGTATAAACGTGGCCATAGGAAGTACATATATTTGCATATCTCGAGTGGAGCGTGCACCTCCGTGTTGTTGGCACGTAATGGAGCGAAACAGATACGGAACGTCACAACCGCTTATGCGCGCGGTGGCCTCTCGGGACACTACACATTTTCATGCAAAAATTCTTAACGCAAATTCCAGAAAAAGAGACATTACCGTCTTTCGCCCATTTTTTCACTCACGCATCTCCGACGCTAATGATAATTACAAGTCATTGCTCCTTATTACACTCTTTATTTTCACGACCGACGCGCTTGTTGTCAGGCAGAACGTAATTGAAAAATGTTTTTTTTTTTTATTTCACAACGCAAACTAGTTTAATAAAAGGCAAAAAAGTAATTTTCTCTTCCCTTCTGAACGTTAAATCCTCGTGAAATACCTTATCGGAAAATTTCATCATCGTTTCTTCGACTGTTATTTCTTGAAAGTTATATAATTTTTTTTTTTTTTCTGCGAGGCAAGAAAACTTCACGCAAGATGGTGCGACGGCAAAGCCTCTTCTTTGGCTGGAAGCGCACGAAGCTTGTTATTGGAATAGTTTCCCGAGCGCGATATTGCCGCAGCTACTTATACTTCTCCCCTCCCTCCCGCTGTTAATGACAAGTATCGTTTTTAGGCTCGAAGTTGACGATTTTCGAGATGCGTGATAACAAGCCTCAATCGGAAACTTCGCGAAATTACTTTGCTAAAAGCCATCTTTAATGCGCGGGGCGCGCATGTGTGTGTGTGTGTGTGTGTAACAAACTTTGTCGCAAGTTCGAAATTACGCGGATGTTTACACTTGTCTTTACCGGAAGATACTTTGCGGTGCGATAAGAGAATCTCACACACATTTCTTAACATTTTATTTCATCAATTTACGTTACATCCGCCGCCATATCGGGATTTTCTTCCGATCGCATTACGTTTTCATCGCGTTTTCTCGAACATAGAAAGAAAAAAAACCTCTCCCCCTTCGCGATCTCTCGCGAGCGAAATTACTTCTTCCCCCGACTGTTTCGCGAAAAGTGACAACTACCGATATCCGCGGAGTTTGTTTACCAATTTCCGCGCGCACTTCGAGCAAGTTTGCGACATTATCGCCCCTCTATCGAGAGTGCTTGCAGCACTGTAAAATCGATGAGAGAGCGACACACTCGGTGGAGGGGAGGGAATAGGGCGGCGAGCTGTCTTGCGAGAAAAAGCGAGACAAAGCCGATCGAACTCCGTTGACGGTGGCTCATCGAGTTTTTCGACGTCGCGTTCTCGCAATATTTCTTGTCCTATTCAATAACCGTGTTCTCTCTTTCTCACTCCTTCACACACACACACACGACTCGCTTCTATCTTCCTCGTCCGCGATCGCTTTTTCGCCCGCTATTATCGTGTCGACGACGAAACTTTCGCGATCAGTAAGGAATGCAGAAAGAAGACCACGTGTAAAAGCGGAGAAAAAGAAGACGGCGAGGGAAAAGATAAATGAGTAGATTGGACGCGCTTATTCTTTTTCTCCGTCTACTATCGAAGTCAGCTTCTTTCACCTACGGGACAAACCTCAATTTGGTGACGTATGGAACGCGATGTGCCACCGCCGGTATCTTTGTGTACGGCTGCTCGCCCTCACGTGGCTGAAGTGAAAATGGGATAGCGCGCGAGCGATAACGTGACACGTCTACTTCGGAGACGCTTTTACGACGCACAGGAACGTTTTCCCGGACAAAATGGTGTCGCTGAAAATTCTGATAAATGGCGATGGTCGTCCGATAAACGTGGGTTCTATATCGATGAGAATTGAAGTTACACAGAAATTTATGTGCGCGAGGTTAACGTCGAATTGTCCGAAAGGGAACTTGGAAAAATAATTATCGATATCACTGACGGACGCGAATTTGAGGCACGCACACATTTTGAGACTCCTCGTCATCTCTCATTCGGTCTTGAACAGTTTTTGATAAAAAAAAAAAAATTGGGATAAAAAAAATATTGCAAAATGCGGTGAAACTTTCGCTCTAATATTCAAATTTTATTTTTCACAGAAAGCTCCCGTGTAGCAGCTGCTTTTGCGCTTTGCGGAGCGACGCGAAAAGATACGTTATATATTCCCGACGGAAAAAGAAAGGGAAGTAAGATATTCTTTAAATTCGCATCGCCAAATCTCGCACATAAAACAGAAAGCACGAACGAATGGCTCGAGCTGGGAAGAGCAGCAGAGAGACGAGAGTTTGCGAGCGCCGCGGTATTGTGTCTCTCATATCTAAGCGCGTTAGGAATCCAAGAGCGGCACTTTAAACGGCAAACATCATCTCGGTTTTCGCCGAGTGCTCGCTATCTGACTTTCGTATTTTTTTTTTTCCGTCACCTCGTGTTTCGTACCCGAAGCTGAGTTGCGAGTCGAAAGAGCGAAAGGTGCTTCTCGCGAACGAAACTGAAGAATGCACGCGGGAATAGAGAGAAACCTTTCTCGAGTTGGCGAAAAAGGTGGAAAAAAGAAGTGATTTTCCGTAGGGCACGACCGCAGTTACATAACAATGAGATGTCGCGACGTCAGCGAGTCCTCGGGGATGCGCTCTCGAACGCGGCGCGCAACTCTTCCCTCGACGCAGTTTCTCTTCAGAGTCGGCGTGCCGCCGAGATCGCGCAGCGCGGAGATCTCTCGAGAAAATAAAAAACGGCTCGGTCGAAAAAATAACCGCGGTCGGGAAACTACATCGCGGGCGAAAATATTTATCGCGATGCCTATCACGGTAAACTCCTCTCCTTTCTCCTCCCCGTCATTCCCGCGAAACAACGTTATAAAACCACAATCGCGGTGTATCTCCGCGTTTTGCGCGGATATTGTAGTCGGGGGGGAAAAAAATATCGCGACAAAGCCTATTTAACGTACTTAACGCTTTTTGCGCGAGTTTGATATGAAAATCAAACGATCGACGCGGATTTTCAACTTTTTGCGGATCGATATTTTTTAGGGAAACTACTGCAGACATTCGTGTGGAAATTTAACGTCGAAGGGAAAAGTTTGTTACAAAAGTTTTGATAGCCTCAGTTGAAATGGAATTTTGTTGCGATATGGAAATTTCACATCGCATAAAATGTTCTTTCGCGACATCGAGTTAAATGGTATTAGATTGTTCGGAAAGTTTGTGGCGTTACTAATGCATTTAAAAAAACAAATTAACATAATAGTTGAGATTATACGTATGTTGCGCGTGTATATGCCGACATTGAGATTTGCTTAAAATTATTTACCGAGATTCCGAAGGGGTAAAAAAGATACCCGCATATCTTCCCCGTGCGCGATCGATGATGACCTAAATGCCCGTTGCCGTTCGTTGCCAAGTGTGTCAACGTAGAAGATATGCTCTTTATTTAGATGAAGTGCCACGGTCGGGAAATGTTTTGGAAACGATGCTGAAACAGAACTGCGCGCGCGCTATACGTGCAATTTATCTTTTTACAATGCGCGGCTTCTGAACAAGGCAATAATTTTATAAATTTATATACGTGTAACATATACACATATATATATATATGTAAATAATTTATAACACGTGTAAATTGAAGAAATATCTGACACGACGAGTATTAAACTTTAACGTTTCTCTTTATTATATCACGTCGAATTAAAATTTCGCGAAAAACATACGCGCGAGTGTCTCAATTTATCTTCGCTTCTGCATGCAAATTCTAATATTTAAATCTCCGTGTAAGTAAAAGTAAATTGACAATAAATCGCAAAAAAATTTTCATAAGCAAACTCGCACAAGAAATCCAACGGCTCCGAGTTTTTTTTTTTTTTTTTCAAGAAAAATAACGTCGTTATATCTCTCGCTCGGAAGATCGCGGGATCGCGAGATTAAACCGCCATTTATATATAGCGACCGCGCCGAGAGACGTGCTGGCACAATCTCTCAAGTTCTTTAGCTTTATCATGCAAATACAAATATTTTATCGCTAAAGTCCGTGCTGCGCCACCAGAAGCCACGCATCTCCGATGAAACTTTTCCGCGAGGGATTGACGGGAGTGTGCACACATTTTCGCGCCGCTTTTGCACGTCTATGCCAATAATAAATTCTATCGCGCATATATACAGACGCGCGCGCGCATCAGGTCCATCATCAGCGCCGTCGTTACGTACCTACGTATTATGGAAAAGCTTTCATCTCTCGGTAGTCACACGTACAGCATTGACGCGATCGATTTTTTCAGCTCAACGGAGTATATGTGCGTCGACGCCTGGACGCATGTTTAGATAAGCGCAGTAAATTCCGTGCTCTTTCTCTCTCTCTCTCTGTGTGTGTTATTCTCAGTTAATACACTACGTAAAATATACATATTATATATATATTTTTTAAACCGGTCCACTTTTTATTCATAATAACGATCAATGTGTATCAACGGTAAATATTGTTACACGAAAGAGAAAAAAAATAAGAACGCAAAACGAATGTACATTGAAGTGTGTCAAATTAAATATAAATTATTCATATCGCGCTAACGCACTGTATTTATTTGATGTGGAACGAAGAGAAGAGGGCGAATAAAGAGGAAAAGTTTTTGTGAAAGAACTTTTACAAAAGTAAAATCTGTGTGCTTTTTAATTATTTTTATTTAAAAAAAATTAAATTTTCTTTGTGCGACGTTAAAATGATGAACGTACCATCCTTGAAAGGTCCAAATCGCCACAGGCTCATTGCGTAATATGCAGCAGAAGCGCAAGAAGAACACGCAACAGTGAACGGAACGTAGTAGTAGGTCACGCACCTTTTACGTCATCTTGCAGTTTCACAGACACCATCACTTTGCTCACAAACGCTAACGGGCGCGTCACTGAGATTTTTCGAAAAAGACAGAGAGAGAGAGAGAGAGAGAAACGAAGTTTATCTTCCCGCTTTATCGACTCGCGTGACACGTGTACAGAAAAGCGAGTCAGTGCGAAAGCTCCGAGAGCTTTCCTCTATTGTTCTAATATCGCGGAAACGAGTTTGCGTTGTTGTGCCTCCGGGACAAAGCTCACCTCCGCGAGGTTTCGCTCGATCTTTATTTATTTCACGTTTTACCGATTTCCTGTCGTTTGTAAAAACTGAAAAAAATCACCGATGAGAGGTAATCTCGAATATTTTATTCGTGAGACACAAACTGTCCAAAACTCCGCTCACGAAAGATAAGAGAGAAAAGGTTCTATTTTATCCGAAAGAGAGAGAGAGAGAGAGAGAGATAAACTTATCTTCTCAATTTCTTAAAACCAGCTTTTAGGGATATGATGCTCCATTTTTCTCCTCAAAAACGTTTCTCT
Source organism: Pseudomyrmex cubaensis (assembly GCA_014825685.1). Taxonomy (NCBI): domain Eukaryota; kingdom Metazoa; phylum Arthropoda; class Insecta; order Hymenoptera; family Formicidae; genus Pseudomyrmex; species Pseudomyrmex cubaensis. The sequence continues at coordinate 33,110 of QVOA01013191.1, forward strand.
TTAAACAAAATATATTCCACCGTTATTTAATTTTGATAACCACTCCTTCGCCGCGCCGACGTTTTTAATAATCGCGCGTTTCAACCTCGGTTCTTGCTGCGCCTCTTTATTTTACGTGAAGTTGCAATTTATTTTCAGAGAAATAACGTCTTTAAACGGCGCAACGTGCCGGTATACGCATCGCGTATAGTTGGCATTACTTTGCGAGTAAAACTTTATCCTTCTCCGGCGACACAAACGCGCGCTCGGAAAACGTGCGTCCCCGTGAGCGGTTAATGACTTGGTCTACATGAAAGACACACCCTCCACAGACCGGATAGACTGCGACGACCACAGGCAGCGGAGGTATTTTACGCCGAACGACTCTCGCTAGTAGATGATGGTTCTTTAATTACAAACCTCTCGTCTCTCTCTCTCTCTTTCTTTGGTACGATCGCGTTTTTATAATTTCGCGCAAAGTTCTCCGCCCGTTGAAATTACGGTGCAAAACAACACTTTAATACTCAATGATTTGACAAATTTGCCGTACGCGATTCCCTACGCGAATTCAATTACGCGATCGCCGACCGAGAATATTTCATACGCGCGTATATCCGGAGAGACGGCAACTTTAATTTTCCCTCTAATTTTCGAAATTAATATCTTTCCCGTAATTTCCCCGAATAATTTATTGCTGACCGAATAATCGTGCACTTGATACATTTGTGCGAAACCCAAACGTGAAAAAATAAACTCGATCGTTCAAGTTGTTTCGACGACATTGTCACATTTTTGCCGAACGATCGGCTTTGCGTTGCGTAATGGTTTAAAAATATGATCACTTTAAGGACACGGCGTGGCAGAAGATCGATGATGCGCAAACGTTCATCGATTGTCTTCCCGGTACGTACTGATATTCGTAATTTCGAGCGTGTAAAATCATCTTCTCGGCGGTAATCTTATCTAATCAGCACGCGTGTCACATGTTGACAAACGATTCGCGCGAACGAGTTCAATGTGCACTTAAAACGAGATTGTGCATGCGAATGTGAACGCGAGTAAAAAATTAAAGCGTCGAGAAAATAACACACTGGCGATTTTGAAGATCTCGGAGTTCATTTTTCTCTATTCGTCATCTCAAATAATTTTAGTTTTTTTTTTTATTTCGCACTTGCGTATTTTCAAATAAAACGTTCTTCGTTCTGATAATTTGTAGGTCAACGCTATCAGTTTCTTTTATCAAGTTTTATGGTCTATCGAGACGCACAGAAACGCTGCGAAGATCCGCGAAGAGTTTTAAAATTTTTTCCTCACACTCTTTCTCTTTCCGCAATCCACTAATTAACGAGAAAAAAAAAACAAACGAAATGAAGACGGTCTCGGTTCGCTAAATTTTATTCGTTCGATCCTCGCCTCGAAATCACTAGCACAATTTAACGAAATTCGACCGACATAACCGACAATTTGCACGCGCGCGATTATTACATTAGCAAGCGGACGGCGAACGATCGGCAACGAAAGGATAACCGCTATGAAATTCGCGCGTGGCCGTTCTCGTCAACGGTGCCGGGTGCACTGGAGCCCGACCTGGGCTTCGTGTTTACATCGGACTGAAACGTGCTGACGGCACCACGCCTTGCTGGGCTTCCGTCGTTTCAGGCAACACACACACGCACACACATACTAACACCATCATCGCGCAACGCTCGCTCGCCGACATTTAAACGCGTTGAACTATCCCCTTCATGAACAAAGTGAACTCGCTCTCTCTTTCTTTCACTCTGTGACCAGTCGACCGGCGAATGATCGGATTGTGCGCCGGCGATGGTGACGTGCCCCCGATGGCCAACCTGTACGAACGTCGTCCGATCGTCGTACGATGACGCAAATAGACCGATCCGCGTGATATCCGAGTGAAACCAAGTGGTAAGGTCATTTCGACCTAACCGATCAAAGTTAAGACTGAAAATTATCTCTCCCTCTAATTATATATTACACAATTTTTCTAAACTCGCACGTTATCGGCTGGTCATTCGAGCGACCCAGCGAAACGGAAATAATCGTCGCTTTCTCTCCGTCACGATTTCTTTGGCAGACTATTCCCTATTGACGAAAGACCATCGTCAACCGAGTGATTTACCTCGTCGGCAAATCTCCTTCGTCAATATACGAGAGGAGGTTTACGGGACAGAGTATTATATCCCGGCTGAACCACTTGGGAACTTCTCGCCGAGGGTACTTCTCCCGGCGAGAAGGAAACCGCGTTATACGTGATCGGACTGCGTCGCGGTCTCAAAAAACGGTGGAAGAACACGGATCTTACATGAGAGAGACCGGAGAGGAGATTGAGAGAGAAAGAAACGAACGCGATTCTCGCCTCGGTGGAATTATCGGACAAACGGGACGATATCTCGACGAGTGGTGCCCGCGAGGTGTGAAGAATCACTCCCGAGATCAATGATCCGTGCTTTCGCGAAGTAGAGCTCATCACGAGGACTCTTCGTCACTCGAGCGAGATATCGTTCGATTTTTGCGCAATTGCAAAATTTATTTCGAACGCAATTTCGGAAATGTCAGAACTGGCGGTAAAGAGAATTTTCTCTTTTTCGCTTTCTCGAGAGAGAAAAAACAAGTACCGTTGCACGCATTTTATTGCACGCGTAGGGAAGAATACTGTTTATACGCAACGACGATCAACATGCGAGAGACAGGAAGAAGGAATGAGCAACCCACCGCGCAGAGCTCGGTAAAACAACAAAAAGCCGGCGCGCGCAAACAACATGTGTACGCGCGCAGCCCGTTGCGGGCGGTTTCCGCAACCGGAAACGTGTCAGGAGATCTTAACTATTCAATCAACATTTGTCCATTCACGGTACGTGACGGTGCATTACCCGTCTCTCCGTGTATTTTTCCTCGAATAAACATTTATCCGCGCAACGGCAGAGAGATGGCGTCATTTTTATATTGCTTGCGCGGTTTTGCGCAAAGCAAAAACAAAAACCTGCAAAGAATAACTTCTCGACATTTTTTTAAGCGGACACACACATTTGGTCTGTTTCAACGTGCTAGTTATAACGTTATAAACTACCTAACGATAATCGATTGCCGAAGGCGCCTTTTGTCGCCACCTCGTGTGACGTAAGATTTTTTTTTACGGTTATTGAGAGAGAGAGAGAGGGAGAAGAGACCCCTCTTCATATCCATGAGCTGGAACAGATTTTTGAAGTGTCGAGACGCCAAGTGCCATTCTCCAAGTTCAGCGATGAAGAAATTGACCTTGAAAGAATTTTCAATCTTCCTTTAAATCACATCAATCGGTTTCAGGAAACACATGGATGTGAAAAACAGACATGTATGTGTGTGTGTGTGTAACGTTCGTTCAAAGAGAAATCCTAAAAGAGACAAATTACCTCGTAAAATGTTTCTCGATGTCTTCTCGCAATGACTAAAGGTCTGATAAATGAAATAAATACAGGAAGGTCGTCGAGAAGAAGAGTTACAATAATATAAAAGATTGATAAAAAGTAATTACCTCTATTACGGAATTTAATCATCATTAGCGTAAATTATTTTTTCTTTTTTTTTTGCCAGCAACGTGCGCGAGGGAAGCTTTTATTCTAATTTCAATAAAATTATCCAAATAGTCCCCGCTGAAAAGTTTATTCTCAATGTTGCGCGATGCTTTTAACACGACAATTAAAATTATTAAAAGATTAAAAGTTGTACGACAACACACACGCACGCACGCACGCACGCACGAACGCACGCACGCACGGACGGACGGACGCAGTCGAGATAATCAAGTTTGTCAAAGTTGCGGAGATGTATTATGCATTAATAATAACGTGCAAATGTGCTCGCGCACGTCGCTCGTGCGCGACGCAAATGTTCGCGACGCATTTTGCTTACAGATTGCCATAAAAAAAAAAAAAAACTAACGCTCCGTCAGAAATACATTTACGGTTATGTGACACTCGCGCCAAGATAAAGGGAAACAATAAAAGCGAGTCGGGGACGTCTCTTGATCGTTATAATAACCATATATGAGTTACGTGTGCGCGAGAGCGAGAAAGTTTGTGCGAAAGCATTCGCTCGCGGAATTTACGAGCGTGCGTCAAGCGCGACTGTGAGCAGAACCGTTTTCTTGGACAGTGATAAAGTGCCACATTAAAATAATTACTTTTTCTTTCGTGCATTGAATTACGCGATGATTAAATTACGCCACTTTTAATCCTTTTTTTTTTTTGTTTTCTTTTTTTCAAGCGTGTGTACGTGTTACACTTCCGCGTCGCGATAATTACTTTTGTAGATAAAGCGTAGCAGCGAATGTTGAATTTCTTCTTCATCATTAATCTTCCGAATCTTGGGTAAGCAGGAGATGTTTTACGAGCGCGATATAAAGATAAGGGACGCGCCGAGATCGGTATCAATCGCGCGAGAACTTCTTTCTTTTCATCCTGAAGATTTTTTTTTTTTTTTTTTTTTTTTTTTTGACACTGCCGGATCAAGGTCGAACGACGCTTCTCACTTTTCAAGGGAAACGATAGGCCATCTTTTATCGTCTCTCCGAGAGACGCGCGTCCATCGGGAAAACGTCGAACCGACGCGAGGTCGCGCATTTATTCTCCATCTCGTCGAGAAACAAACGTCACAAGCTCGTTCGGTAGAAACTCTAAGACGGTGGTCGAAGCTGGACGACTAACGAGCGTAAGTTGAACGATTAATATCTCATAATGACTCGCTCACAATTCCGCGCGGTAATGCGCGCGCGACCAATAAAGTCCCGCGTCAAACTGAACGCGCAAACTCGATGAAACCACCCGATTCCGTTTGCGGACAACGTGCTTACGCTAAGTCCGGCAAATCCGATCGAGCGATTGTTGGAGAGAGTCCTGGGACTTCGTCTTGACGCTAAAGTACTTCAGGCGACGTTGTTTCCACGGGAGAGAGAACAGGGAAAGAACGATCGATATTTGGCTGGTTCGCGTCCAATCGCGCGACTACACAATTGACAAAAAGCAAGAGCAGTTTTCGTTCCCTTGAAATTACGTAAGCGTCGATTTAAAAAAAATTCATTTATAATACTTACGTGTTTCACAATCGCGCGTTTTTGTGTACGGCGGTGTCGTTTTTATTTTCGGACAAGCGTAAGATATTCCACCGCGAAGATAAAATAAAGAAATCTCGATCTATTTCGGTTTTGCTTGATAATGACCTCATTTCTACGTCGAAACGTTGTTTACATCAATAAATAATAAACACATTGAGACAGTAGTGTCTGGACTCCTATCGGCTTTCTCTTACTTCAACTGTTTTAAATTTGGATCCAAATGCCAATTCCCGATAAATAAAATAGTTCCGGACGGAAAATTACAAACGGCGGAACTTCGCCTTATTTCAGACAACGCAGAAAAACACTCTAATAAGGAATGAAGTAACGATTGGTAATGTAGCTTGGCAACAAAAACGTGCGAAATTCCTTTCCGTGTGTGTTCAGAAGATTTTTTTTTTAATTTTACGTGCGCGCGGAACAGACGGTGACGAATCCGTCAGTTAGTCCGAGAACGCGCTCTCATTTACCGGTCTCGTTAGCGTAATTAGTCGGGATATGTGTCGTTTCTTCGAATTAACGTGTTGATTTGACAGAAAGAAAAACGAAGACGTGCAGCGCGAATGTATATAAGAACAACGCGAAGTGCGCGCCACAATCCAAACGAACTTCCACATCCATTAACCACGATTTATGTCCAGTGTGAGTCGCGGTATACGTACAACACAATGAGATACGCGGTGCACCTCGCAATTGTTTTCGCGGTGCTTACCTTCGTTAACGCCCGACCGTTTCCTCAATTTGACGGTGAGTTAGCACGTGTCCAATGTGTTTTTTCTTTTTCACGAAACGCGCGCACAAATTGCGCGCAATTCGCCGATTTTTTTCTTACCGAACTTTACAGATCGCAGAACTTTTCGAGCAAAATTAAATTTGCGAATCGCGAAAACTTACGAGACGCGATACATGAAATTTTTGTAAATAACGTAATTCTCGCGCTAATGCAACTGCTGTGCGCGAAAACAGTTTGCATCCGTACAATTTTAAAGAACATCATAGAAAGAGAAAATTAAACTCGAGAAAATTAAATAATTTCATTTTCCTTCCGGAGAATCTTTTTTCGCTAAGTAAATGCGGTTAAGTAATGCAAATTAAATATCACTGTGTATTTCTGAGTGTTTCTGAAGACGGAAATACGTGTACAATAATAATAAATGTCACAATTTTTTCACTTTACAGACGGTCGAGAGGGATTAGTTGGTCGAGACACGGTGTACTACGGATTTCCATTCTTCTGGTACAGGCGACCTGTTTACGACGACAGCGACGACGAGAGAGACATTATTAACGGGGCTCAAATTTCAAAGACGAAACGAAAACCGTCCACCGTGTCTTACGTTAACGTCGGGTAAGAAGCGAAATTGAAATTGATTATGCATTCACCTCTCGACTCTCTCCTTGTACAAATACAATTAATATTACTTAAAGAGAAGTTAACTTAAAATTCACGCAGTCTGAAAAAAAAAAATATACACACAAGGTAATTTGTTAAGCGCGCGTGTAAAGGCGAGGAAAAAAAATATTAATTGCTGTGAGAAGAAAAAAGAACAAGTGTTGTTCGTAAAACCACACACATAAATCTCTCGTATCTCTGTTTTTTTTTCTTTTTTTTCGTATAACCTCGTAATAACCGCGGCACGAAAATTAAAACGCGCGTAGTTCTTAACGGGATATCTGAAAATGTAAACTTAAACGGAGGTCGAAGAGAGTGAGGATTTAAGTTACACAAGAGTGTAATAAAAAAAAAAAAAGAGTGACTAACATAAAAGAAACGTTATTTCTTTTAAACACAGGGCTGGATGGGGTCGTTAAAAAACGAAGCGCCATCGAGGGAAAGTTGCCCGGATTATATTTAACGACAGAAAGAGAGAACACGATTCACAGAAGATTCCACTAACCCAAATTAGAATAGCTGTCTAACTTATTGCCTAACTTATTATTTAACATCTAGAATAGACCGTCTCTTTAATTGATTTAATGTTCTCTAATTAATTTAATATTCACTCCGATTATTTTTACGATTTAAATTATTTTCTACATATTTAAATATTCTATAAGTTGTGTATATCGCTTTGTTTTTTTTTTTTTTACACAATATACAAAACACACAAATTCCGTGAGGAATTTTCAAAGATTGTTCTCATAATTTTCGCGATTACGCGTTTCGCTAAAAATATCGAGCAGCGTCGAAGATTCGTCGTCTTGCGTGTTGATTCAAAAGGATTATACCTCGAAAAGTAAACAAACAACAATTAGTTCGAATTAGTTCCCGGGGACTACAACTGCTGCGCGAGGACACTTCGCGACACAAATATTTGCCTGACATTAAACCATCGCAGCCATGTATATAAGCGAACGTGCGAAGTGGATAAACGTCAGTGTCAGTTTTAAACCGAGAGACGACGGAGTGTCGATTATCAATGATTCATCGGTGGCTTTTCCGATTCGTTCTCGTTCTAGCGGCGACGATCGAAGTGACATCCGCACTTGCGAGAAGCGTTAAAGAAGGTGAGACAAAACTTCCGGTTAAAAAAGCAACATCTCTCGAAGAAGAAGAAAAAGAAAACGAAATTAACTTTGTTACGCAAAAATATTAATGTAATAAATATTTAAAAAATATTACAATGTAATTGTCAAACTTCTCTTCGAAAGATAATTACTTCGAGATTCCAAAATAAAAAAAAATATATATATTTCCAACAAATGTAGAGCGTAGGATCTGGCAAAACCTCGGCGTTCACCGTTTCTACGGGCCCTGGAACATCATAGTGAAACAAAACGGAGATTATGTCGATTACAACGATTACGGCGTCGGGCACGAACATTTCCGACCCAATAAATGGCAGGAGCCGCTGCCGTATCACGACGTATCGATAGCTAACAGATATATCGACGTGCCGCCGTTCGCTCGCGATAACGTCTTGTCGAAGTTCAACACGTTTCGCAGTTCCGTGGGTCTCGCTGACTTCCGCACGGGGATTCGGACCGGTGATTGGACCGATCGACACGCGGATAATCTCAAGAAACAGAATTCGGAGGATATTACTTTTCGGAACGCCGACGATCACGCGCGGGAGTCCGACGATTCTCCGATCGCAGCGGAACAATGAAATTTTGTAAATTAAAATAATAAACGCAATAAAAAAAAAACGTATCCCCTAATTATGTGTGTGTTCTTTGTTTTGAGTATCAAGATTTGAATGCAGTCTCGCGTCCGTTTGCGTTCTGCAAAAAAAAACGATGAAAAATGTATTTCATTTTCCGAGACTTGCAAAGACAATGCTGCTTGATCCGACGAGCGGGATATATATTCGCGGGAGTTACATTAATGGAAACCGGGAGGACTCTCTCTCGGTACGCTGATTTTGGACGTGGTGGAGATCTTAACGAGCCCTTTGTCTCGAAGGTCGCGATGGCGACACGTTCCCCGGAGAACGACGGCATCGTCGCCAGACGACGAGAAGCCGGAGAAGACGGGGGAGAAAAGGTGCCAACACGACGGGGGACTCTCGGCGCGCGACTCTCTCGGAGTAACGCAACGCTTAAACGGAGATTCTCGTGAATATTTAACGAAGCACTAAGAGGATGAGCTTTCCCGAAGCCGTGGAAGCGAACACGACAAAGTTGCCCGATGTATTTTTTTTTCTCCCTTTTTTTTTTTTTATAATCTCTACTTGCTGGCTCCACAGAAGCGAGTTGCAGACAACTCGCAGAATGGACGCGGACGTGATCTTTTTTCCCTCTTCACGTCGAGAAATTGCGTGATTTATTCCACGCGCAGCGCTTTTATATCGAGGTTTATTACGCTCGCGGAGATTAAGGGAAAGCTTTTTTTTTTTTTTTGTTTTACGTCGAGATATTCGATAATTGGCGCCGCAACGCGAAAATCACATTCGATCGTAGCGTCCGTTTTCCGTGTCGCTCGTTTGCGGTTTAGAAGGTTAATATTCGCTATTTCATTTCGCGATCGCTTGTACGTACAACGTTCATAAGCGCGGGGGAAGGGGAGGGAAAGCAAATAATTTTGTTGGTTTATATCACCGCGACGCGAAAGGTACATAAAACCGTACATATGAACCGCGCGACAATAAAAGAGAAAATTTCGCGCGCAAAAAGTGCGCAATCACGCGCGTTTTACCGACACTCCGAATTACGCGCGTCACGTATTACAAATTTATAATCCCGGTTCCATGGTCGCGATTGCGAGCCGTATACATATATATACACGTACCGAACAGAAAACCGCGAGGGCGAATGGAGAGGTAAATGAACGGACCAGAAACGCGAATACGGTACAGCAAAATACAAGTCGATAAATGTTAGCACGCTGGTTCTGTGTTTTGTCGAACACACCCTCTAACCGAGAGAGAGAGAGAGAGAGAGAGAGAGAGGTAACATCGCGCGGAGAGAGGAAGGAGGTACGTGAATATTCATACTGGAGATTGCGCGCGCTGATTAAATGCAAATTAAATTAATCTTCTTTCCGGCTGACCAGATGGTTCACCGGAGGGTATTCGCTAATTTGGACGCGGCCTCGAATACCTTTCGCGCGTTTAGCGAACTCTTTCTCGAAATTCATTCGATTACCGTCTTTTATTTCACCGCGAAACACACACACAACATTCTCACATCGTCTTCGTGAGCCGCGGCACTGCGTTTACATAATAATTAACCAGAAAATCAGTGACATAAAGAATAAAATTGTAAATAAAATTTTACTGGTAATAAAATATGTTGTCTAAAACAAAGTCGTTGTCTATAAACTCTGCACATCCACCAAAATAATTGACTGAACAGCGCGAGTAAAAGCACGCGCGCGATAATACCGAAATACTCGAAATATATTTAGCGCTATTCCTGATAGTCTCTTTAACGCACGTACAACGAACACATTTTATCCACCCGCTAATGTGACACATCTCGCGTTTCTCAACCTCGACAACTGTCTTCCCCTTCTCTCTCTCTCTCTCCGATTTAATTTCCCGACGACACGAAAATAACAAAGACGAATTTCGGACGACATCTTCGTCGACGAGTGTTTACCGTAAGCGACCAAAAGAGAGAGAGAGAGAGAGAGAAAGTGACTGTGTGCGAAATTTAATTCTTGCCATGAGATTTAATGTCGCTCTCCTCGTCGCGTAAACCCATAATGCTCGCTGATACGTAACGTTTACGTCGCTCTAGCGAGAACGCGCGACAAAGTGGATTTCAATTAAGTCAACGCAAAACGGTGAAATTATGTTCCTCGAAAATATGTTTCATTATTGCACGGAAATATCAATTTAGCTTACACGCGAGACCTATTCTTGCGATTAAAAAAAAAACATTCTTTGCTCTAAGATGAGAAAATTTTTCTAGCGGACAAGTCGAGAGAAAGAAAATATATAAAACTTGCATAAAGAATAAAAAAAATAGATTAAGGATTCTAATTCTTGAGCTATTGGATTAAGAATTTTTGCTGTTAAAATTGTCCTATACATTTTTCTGAGTTACATAGCTGCCATAGGAGTATTTCGAGAATTTTATTCAGAAATTTCTAACATTTTCTTCGAAAAAATGTAAAAATTTTCGCGCATGAGAAAGCAAATCGTTTCATAAAAGAATTGATAAAAGAAAATTCATGCGGAAAAATTAAAGGGAGGACATTCCGAGAAGAATCGAGATGTTTCCTCGACGAGAACCCCCTCGTAACTGCACTTTTGTTGTTTTATTAGCGAGTGTGTTTCTCTGCGACCGGACTAACCTAACGTTCTTAAACGGAACGACTCTCGTTTCTCCGAAGGAAGAATCGCCCACAATAGACGGACATGATAAACGCGTGCTCCCGTTACCCTTCGATCCCTCCACGACTGAGAGAAGATATAGCTCCGCCGCGTCCACTAGAATGGAGAAAGATTTATGGTAAAAAAAAAAAAAAAGTAGCACTTTCCTCCGGTCTCCCCCTCTTCTATTTGTACGGATCTCCCTGCAACCTCCGCATTCCTCCGCACGCTCGTCATGAATGCCCGCAAATCTCTCTCCGCGCTGTTCTTTAGTCGGCGAATCGAAACCAAGACCGGTTCAACTGAAGGTCGTAAGTGGTCTCTTTATCAGACCTTGCGATTTGTCAGCCGAACTTTGCCGGCGAAAGAACGGCGAAGTGCAATAATGACTCTCGCTGGTGATGCCCTAATCGTGTCTACTTCTTGCCGCGTCAAGCCTTTCGTTCCTACCTTGCGCTCGAGAATCAGCCATCGATTGTTGGAAAAATAATAAAAAAAAGACTAGCATTCCGTGGCATAAGTAATTGAATAGTTCTGCGTTCAAGAAAATGTAATGTCAGGATTTTCTCTCTCTCTCTCTCTCTCTCTCTCTCTCTTTCCACAAGTCGAGGTTATTTCCTTTCTTCTGCGGTAGCCACACAAAAAAGAAACAGAGAAATTGTGAAATGTCGCATTTATCGGATATCGTATATACAATATGTACATGTTCTCTTTTTTAAGATTTATAAATTTATCTTACTGAAATTTATCTTCTAAACATTTTTTATAGATAAACAAAAATTAATGACAAGCGCGCGCGCGCGCAAAGAGCGAACGAGAGTGCATTTGTTTTTTCCACGTGACACATTTTGCGAGAGAGATGGATTTTCCGGATCGTTTTTCCGAGCCTGTCCATAAAGAAGTCGCGGCGTTCTGTCGGCGGAGAAGAACGCCGGTGAAACGCGATTTCGCGTTCGGTCGTTACACGGCCGGCAGATAGAAACGAAATGACACGGAAAACGAAATGTAAATTGCTTTTCTTTTCGGCTCGATCGGGCGCGACGCGTGATTTATCGGAAGGACTCTGTGTCCATGATGCAACCATATACACGATCGCACCTGCGAACTTTTCTCGATACACATTTCTCGCGACCGACTTCGTCAATTTACATGTATCGCTGGTTCCGGAGCACGCGACGAAGTTGCACGAAAAATATCGACACTTGTTGTTTTTGCGAAACGTTTTCGGCGAAGTTTTCACTTCAAGCGCTCTTTTAATCACAATCTCATGTATAAAATAATATTTAATAGTTTTTTTTTTTTTTCAACTCGATCGAGAATATTGTTTTTTTTTTTTTTTTCGAAATATCGTGTGTTAGCGCGAATGTGATTACACAGATACATATCGCTGATAAATTAAGTAGCAACAGTATTAATATCGGAAAAACAATATTTACACAAAGTATCGAGAGATCCAATCTCTCGTGCGATAAAACGATCGGAAAGAGAAAAACAAAAATGATTTTTCTATTGCGGATAGAAGATCGACAAGCTGCGTGCCGTATACTTCGGAATGTTCGGAACGCATTCGAATTCTGGAATGGTTTTTCGATGTACTGATTGATTAATTTATAGACTCAACGCGCGCGCGCGTGTGTGTGCGTGCGTGTTACTAATTCAGGATAATTAATGACGAGTTATTCCGACAACAAATCGCTCTTTTCACGAAATAACGATATTCGCTTGTTCAGCGCTAAAAGCCTTCACGCGCGGGCGCAATCATGTATAATACAAAGTATTATTATATACATTATTATATACGCCGCGATCAAGTGAGGTCAATAATTACGGATATTTATGCGGTCGCGCGCAATTATCTTTTAATTATTATTCGCTAACACCGCAATTGTGCATTTTATGTATTTTACATTAGACAAAATACAGAATCTCATTAATTTACGAGTTTAATGTCAAACGTATCGTATATACGTCAAACAACGTATTGTGTCAGAGAAGTCACTAACCGGCATTGCTCCCCCCCCCTCTCTCTCTCTCTCTCTCTTGACAAAGTATACAAAATACGCGACGACACTTAACAGCGCCCGACAAAAAGCGATACCGTGTACGCGGACGATCGATCTCCTCATTACACCGTTGATACCAAAGCGGCGATACTCGCACACACACATGGCGCGCACACCCACTGCATAAAAAAAAAAAAAAAATATATGTATATATATACAGGTCTTATAAACGCAAGCATGACGCGCATACTGTTCCACTTGCGCAAGAGACTCGGTTTTTTTTTTTTTTTTTTATTTTCGAGACGATGTGAATTTTCGCTCATTGACGCAACGGATCGGCGAAGCGCAACAATCGCGCGGCGCAATTAAAACGATCGATTCCGCACACGTATATGTATATCGATGTTCACATCCGGTGTCATGTTCGTTAGAAGAACGTTCCATTTTTAATGAGGCACAATCACTATAATTAACTCTCCAACAACGTACTCAAGGGTCATTATTGAACCGTAAGTTCTGTTGTTTTTTTTTTGCAAAAAAACTCATTTTTTTAAAGCGGTTAATTAAAGGACTGATTCATGGATAAAAAAAAAAAATAGATCAAGTCCCTGGAAAGCTAATTATGTGTACAAGCAAAAGTTGAAAAAACATTAATAAATATTGCGTTAACTTTTTTTAAATTTATATTGCTCCGCTAATACAACAGTGTGGAACTATACGTGTTGAAGACGGTTTCAATTTTCCGACTGTGAGCATACCTTTCCTCTTTTAGTCGACTTTCAACGATTCAATTTCCATTCTCATTATCAAACGCGTCTTTCGCCATCCCGTACTATTTTTCCTATTATTCCAAGCGAAATCGGTTTATCCTGACACTCACCTTGCGAGTAAATCGGGAACTCTCCGTCGCTGTGGCTGTGAGTGAGCATGCCCGTGGAATAGAACTGCCACAGGGCACGCTTCCTGCTCTCCTCCGACGTGCCCGCGAGGACCTCGTCGTCGTCGGCGAGGCCCAGCAGGCTCACTACTTCGGAAAGCGACAGATTGGCGCGCGATCGCTCACCGAGGTGAGGCACCGAACACAGGGGACAAAATAAATATATAAACTGCGGGGAGGACAGCCGCACTGCGTTCACGCCCACACGTAACCGACGCGACGTCGTCCTTGCGGCACACACGCGCGCACACACAAATCGTCTGCGGAAAGTATAGAGCCACCTCAATATTCGCCGCGCGCGATACAGAATTTAATGCCGCACGCGACGAAATTTATTCCGTCGGGGTGACACTGACGCAAAGCCCAACACACATACACACACATACACACACGTACACGCGCGCGCGCGCATCCACTTCGTTCCCTCGAATTTTCCCGTCAGAATTCCGCAGGTCTGTTCTTCGTATGTTCCTCGCGCCGCGACACGTTCATGCCGCGAGCCGCCCGTGACGCGATCAAACGACGACGTTGCGGTGACACTGAATCACGACGTTATGCGTTCGTCCCGATGTCATCGTTGCGCCGCGAAACGGCCGGACTGTGCGACGGACAACAATGAATCGGTCAATCAAAGAACCTTGGAATCGTAAAAAAAAAAAAAAAAAAAAACATGATTCCTCGATATCGAAAGAAAGTCGAAGCGTCGCTAAGTTTCTCCGCGTCGCGCAGAAATAAAACCGTTAATTTAGATTGATAACGCGAGCGTGACTCTTCTATTTTTTACCCCTTTCCTTCTCCGGCTCTTCACATGGCGCGGCTTTTAAGCCGCTGGAAAATTGCAAACCGAATGTCCCAACTATCGGTGAAAACAGCGCAGCGCGTTTCGAATTAAATATATATTTTCTGTAACAAGCGACATCGGTGAGGTTTGACCTCGATACAATTATCTGACCGAATGGACGCACATGTTGTGTACATATACCTATGTATATGTATTCATCCATGTATGTGCGTGATTGAAAGCGCGGCGACTTTAATGACTGTCATTGGCTGTTATTGCTAGAGAACTAATCAATCGCAGCGCGTATAATTAGCATGCAATTTCGAATTCAAGTTGTTATTTTAAATGATATCGCTATTAATAAACATGCGCGTCTGTAAGGCGTTTCGCGCAAATAACATTGAAAATATGTAATAGGTTTTCTATTTTTTTTTATTTATTTTAGATATTCATTTTTAAAATTCTTCCGTAAACTTATGTGACAACGTGAAAATTTTCTTCTGTCAAAGCGAAATAAAATCGAACGCTCGGCTTGCAAATTTTCCATATTATCACTTCAAACATGTTTACTCGCGTCGCGACGCAACTTCCGGACGGAAAAATCGGTTGCGACATCGCGACAGAGGCTAAAAAAAAAAGAAAGAGAAGCGCGGCGGACATATCAAAAATATCCAATACACCGCATATCTCTGTTATTCCGGTTCATCAAATAAAAACCGTCTGCGACGCGGTCGACGGTCGCCCGTTTCTGTTCCCGTGTGTAAATTAATACGGACGCTATTTATATGTCGAAGCGCCAGCCAGAGGGTTGATCGATAGTTTCGCGGGTTTGGAAGGGTCCAACGAGAAATTGAACCGCGCCTTTGTTGGCGGAGAAGGCCAACCTCCTTCAGACAAATCGAACATTCAATGCTAATAGCGATCCCCCTCCCCCTCCCTTCCGATCGTACTTCTTGCGTTTAATTTCATTTTGCGGGTTCGATTTGTCTTTCCGCCCCGCGGCTATTGATTGCTCTCAATTTATCCGGTCGCGATTGCCGATTGCCTTCTTTCACTTTTCACGACACGACGATTGATGGTGGATAAGGGATATCGCGATTAATGAGATTTTCCTTCATTTATTTCAATTATCCACAAGTTGTCAAGTAATATTGTCCGTGTGAATTAATGAATTTGTATATGTGCGCGCGTTTTGAAACAAAAACGCGTTATTATTGGAAAGTTGTGCAATTTGCATTTTACGTACGAAAATACACCATGTAATTAATTGACGAGAGATCCACGCATTATGCGGACGATACGATACACAGTTTTACCTCGATCATGTACATTTGGGATAATAAATTTTTTAATGAAATTTTAGAATCGAAATGATTACAGGCTCGATTACTAGCTCAACGTTTGTTTGTTCACGCTGTGTGTTTTTTCCCTCCGAGATGTATTTATCGCAGTAATGATAATTTGTCTTGTAAGAAGAGAGGGTTGTGTGCCAGAGATAATTAATCACGCGAAATCTTATCTCCCGCGATAACGCGAATAAAAAAAAACAACGTTCTTTCCCCTTTTTTCGCGAATGTCATCGACGCTTCGATTTTCCTCGCGATCTTATTAAATGATCCGCAGCTCGATCCCGCAAAAACGAACATGTATACCAACCACTTTCGCGTCCTCAAACGATGTTCGAACACAACCGCTGCGATCGATGCGTCACCATGCGCTCTGTTCACATTGTTCACATTTGCGAGAATCCTGATCCCTTACTTTATCCTTCAATCGGTTTTATCAATCACGAGGTCTTCTCTTTTCCGCGAGAGCATCCACTAGGTATATCAAACACGCACCAAACTCTCCCTCCAAATCCACGTCGAGCGATCGCTCGCGTAATCGTGATCGAACGATCTATACGGCAGCGCGACGTTTTGCGGAAAAACCGGAAACGGAACGACCGATCGCAAGAGACTGGCCGCGAGAGGAGTCCAACTCGACGTTCGGTCGGGGAAAAACGTCGGGATGAGGAAACGTGCGTCCCTACGTGCGACGGAGCGGGAAGGACTTTCGTCCAGGACGGGTTCGATGCGCGCACTGGGGATGAGAGAGAACCCAGGGAGCAACCCGGAGCGAGCGAGAGGACGGCTTCGAACGTCGGGCGAGAGCGAGAGAAGAGGTCGGAGCGGGATAGCGCGACCTACCCGCCGAGTGGAGAAAGGGAGAGCGAGGGCGGCCAAACGGCGCAAGCTTAAGCTCCAGCTACCGGGCTTCGAAATATACGCGTATCGGGGGCGGACCGATGTGTACGCAAACGTTCACCATTAGTCTCGCGCGTATTCTAAACGCGGTTGTAAAACCCTTCGCGATCTTTTATCGCGAGAACGAGATCGGCGAGTACACGTGCGCGTCACGCGAGCGAAAATTCACGCGTGATCGTGCGCACTGCGATGCGGGAACTCGATCGGATCCTTGGTGCTCCGATCGAACTCCGCAGGACCTGGTCTCCTCACTTCCGGTCGACTTTTGCGATCAATTAATTTTTATACGACGTACTGAGATATTTGATACATTGAAAATGCGACAAATATTGCGTGAATGTATGTGGAAAAAATTAAATTTCAACATATGTTTAATTGCGCATTGAAGTAAAAATGTCGTTATAGTCGAAGATAGAGAATTGAATTCTGAGCAGACCGACGAATAGAGATTGTTTCGCAATTAAGACACTCATGTTAAATTAGCGGCGCGCGACGATTCGCCGCGGGAGTTCGAGAGATTCGATCGACCTTGCACATCGTCTCGTCTCTCAAACCGCGACCGTGTCTTCTCGTATGGAATTATCGCGTAATTCCCTTATCACGGTGGCTCATGAGAGCTCGATACTTCGTGCTCGTTCGTGCGGGGATCGCGTGCGACACGCGAATCTAGTCCGACGCGTCGATTTCGAGGGTTAACCGAAAACGCGTTCGGGTTTTCCGTCGTTGCACAGCGGAAGATGTCTTGCGAGAGACGGATTAGGGTCAAGGTCAGCTCTACTTTCAGAAAGGAGGAATAATCGGCTGGCGTTAACTTACGAAGGGTTTCGACGTCCCTTGCGTTTTATCCCCCGTCGCGACATATTTACTTATCGACTGTGCTCTCGAGAAGTCCCCTTCCCTAAAACCAGATTCGTGACATCCCTCCGCGATGTCTTCGGGGATTCGAAAGATAAATCGTGGGAATATATATATATATCTTTGAATTTATGATGGAATTTATGACTTCCGAATTTATTTATGACTTGCAAAGGTAGAAAAACAAGAGAAACAGGAAGAGAGAGAGAGAAAATAACCACGCAATCGGATCTCGCGCGAATAATAACGACGATGAACGTAAATCGAAAAATAATCGCGCGAACGGTGTGTATTCGTGCAAAAGGTATTCTTCCTTTGCTCTCTTTATCACGTTGACAAAAGCTACCGATAAATTACTGACATTCTTCACGAGCCGTTCCACCCGGATTCCCGAATTCGGGAAACTATAGGTATTTCGTCATTAGTGGACGCGACTCTTTCATCCCAAATCCCGGAATTACCGGTGTATTCGCGCGATCAGTTGTTCGAAGAAACTTCAATAAAAATCCGCTGATTCTGCTACACGCTCTTTACCGAACAATCCAATTTATCGCGGAGGAGAAATATTCGTTTTTCTCGAATCTCTTTGGTGATTCATTGAACTGTTAAGTAGGAAGCGCGCGCGGAGATTGACGATTTTGATAAAGACTTCGTTAGAGAGATTTTTTTCCGGCGATTCGTGCGCGAGCGAAATCAAAACCCTTTAACTGTAAAATATCTCGAAAACAATTGACCGTAAATCTCATTTTATCGCGTCAAATCGTTGATTAATTATAAAAGTGAAGTTTAAAGTTCTTCTGTAAATAAACATTCCAAGTTTTCTCTTGCAAAATAAACTTCCGACGATCCATGTGAGCGATAAATAACACACACGCGACGATTAAAGATCTAATTGGAGATATTTTCAGATATTTGTGTTATCAGATAATCTTCGTCGTATTAATCGCGATCGATTCGGTAAAAAAACGCAAATCACATATAGAGAATTTCTTCGAACACTCTTGAATGTGACAACACACGATTTTTATAAAAATACATTTGACTCACCAGTGTCGCCGTTACTTTGCGCCTTGGGTTGCTCGTTGTCCGCAGTCTCATTCGTTGCAACAGTCTTTGAATTCTCTTCCGCTGAAAGCAATGAAAGATTTTTTTTTTAAATTAAATACTACATATCGACCAGTGCGAAACCGTGCGAAAAACTTTTACAAAATGTTTTTTACTTAATCGAAAGTTCTTGCGAATTAAAAAAATAGATGCTTTTTACACGTGTGTTAGAAATTTATCAACGATCTCGATATGCTGCAGTTTTAAATATTTAAACTTCCAATTAATCTTTTCATAACGTACATGTAATTAAAAATTTAGTACTCCATACTGTGCGTGTGTTTTACCATCATATCAGTTGGCAACTGCAATCGCGACAATACCAACCGCTATACGCCCTCATGATATATAAAATATACTTTCTCTACGAAAAGTTATACAAAAAAATTGAAAAACCTACTATTTGAAAAATACTATACATTTTTTTTATATTAGTAAACTTAATTAAGAAGGCTTAAGATAAAGTTCTTTTTTGTTTTAATAATAATAGTTATTTTAACTATATCGTATTAAAATTGTTATTTATTATGTTAGTAATTTAATTAATACCAATTGATTAAACAATTTTAGAATTTATAACCGAACTGTTGATGACTTACGACAAATGTCACACAATAGCGCTTGAGAAACCGTAAAATCTCCAATCAAAAAATAAAGAAACGCGACAGCTAAAATGAGCATAATAAAATATCGAGAGAAACTCGTTATATTTTTGTAGCGTTTAATATATGTATACATATCCAGTCTGATTTATTTGTGACATGAGACGAGAGAGCTTAGAATATTTAACGATTTACGTAAGAAAATATCTTGATCGAGAAAGGAAAGGAGATCGGATTTTAGCTTACTATATTTTTTAGACTCTCTAAAATATACAGATATAAAAATATATAAAATAATGTTTGTCAAAAATTAAATAATCGGCAAAAAATTGCAACGTTTGCTTATGACTTTGGTTAATAAAAAGTAAATAGAATTTTCATTAAACTTCACAACGATAAAAATTTGAAAAATAAAAAGTTATATGTAATTATCGAAAAAATAAAATAATATATATCAAATTATATACTAAGTCTTTACACATCAATTGTTGAAATTGATTGAATTTTCTGAGAAAAGAAACAACGTTGGTGTTACAACTGTCCGAGATTACGATAGATAGATTACGTTTGATAACGTGTACTGGCTGTTAGTATATCAGACTGACTCAGACATAGACGTTTCCCAATCTCCTGTTCACTTCTCAATCAAGAAATGATCTTTCTCTATCAGGGAAGTATCGATCGACGAATTGATCCCGAATTTTATCGCAAGTCGAAAGGGTTCGATTGGGAAGCAAGATAACGACTAAATTATTGTTTAATAACATTCATGTAACAACGCTGTTATATCAGTCTCATCTCACGAAGTTACCGCATGTCTACAGAAACTCGAACAAAATCGCAACATTTTTCAACGAAAGTACTTAGTGCTTTCTAAAACGCTCGTTTCCGCTCAGTGATTTCATTTACTCTTTCCAGGCGAAATTCCATCTGTTGAAAACATTGAATTTTACATTTATCATCTCATTTAATTTAAATTACTAGAGCAAGAAAACTTTCAATATATAAAAAAAAAAACGATAGGCAATGCGTGTCGATAAGATTCTTGAAGCTAGTGATTAAAATCGAAAGAAATGATTCGATTCAAATTCTCTCAAAATTTATAAACATAGGATGTGTCAAAGCTCTCGGCCTGATATCACATCTAAGAAAAAAACTCAATACTGTTCGTCTGCTCGTGTGCAATCGCAGTTTAATCTTCGTGCTACCGTAAATCGGAGACAAACAGTTCGCGCAACTGTGATCTTTTGACAACACGCAAAGAGCAACGGGGCGCCCGTGCGCCGCGGCACACGTCTGTCCGGCATGCGAGAGCGCTCCGTGCCACTTGTTGCATGGCCGCGCTCGACACTCGCGTTTAAATAAAACACTTTACGAACTAGAGCGCGCGCACCGCGTCGTTTTCGGAGAAGGGGTTTTGCTTACCAGGACGGCCGGACGGGTCCTCGTCACCCTGGGTCCCCGGCTCGCTCGGCGACGGCTGTTCGTGCACAGACACAGCACCGGTCACTGCACTTGACACTAACGCCGGGTCGCACGATTCGGCCATTTTCAGGTTAACTCTCGCACGGCGTTATTAATCTGCGGGACGCGGCCACTAACCCTCCTCGGTCGGCTCGCCGCGCATTCGAATCCGGGCACGAGAATCCGGGCCTCTTTTTCGAAACTTCCACGCACGTCTGACCCGCGACGTCAGTAATACGCCGGAATCACGAGAGATACCGCCACCGCTCGACGGTTGCGTAGCGCGCTCGCCCGCCATCTTGCGGACGGGATTCGGGCGGGAAGGGATTCGTTCGAATTCGATGCGCACGGGCGAATTTCGTCGCGCCTGATACTGTCCCGGCAGCATCGATAAACACGCGCAAATTACACAGGCAAAATCACTCGCGACGTAACGTATCAGATGAAACTCGAAGCCAAAATCTATTTCGGTAACGACAGTGCGCGTTTACGCCATTTTGCGTGTCCGACGCGACCGATTCGTCTCTACTTCGCGTCTTCGAAAATAACGCGTTTCGACCGCGCTCGCGCGAGCCGATTGACGCTTCGAAACGATTGTCACTGGACCCGGCACTTCCGACATTGATTTTCGCACAAAAACACTCACTTTTTGACGGATCAAAACTCGCGATAAAAACGGAGCGAACGAGAGAGACTTGCGCGCGCCGCGAAGTAGAGACCGGGACTGGCGCGAAGTTGCCGCGATTGAGTTTTCGTCAGTGATGGCGGTCACGCCCCCCTTGACTTGGGTGCGAGTCTGTTCGTTCTAACGAATAATTCACGCGTGTGAAATACACTTTCGGATCCTAACTCTTCGAGGTACACTTGCACGAAGATGCAACGCGCAAGTAACTTCGATGTTCCGGCGACGAACGTACGCCATCGCTTTGGTCTCGCTCGCGCGCGAAATCTTGCAGTTTTACGCGATTTCGCCGGCGGAAGAATATCCGCAAGTCAATCGCCAGTAGTCGCGGTCCGCTCCGTAGTTTCGGTGTTCCATTCCGATTTCTATCTTCTTGGATTACAATTGATCACCGGATTCGACGGCTCTGACCGCGTTCGGAAGTGGATTTATCTTTCGGTTTGACTCGCAACAAGTGCGTTTCGCGCGCGAGTGTTGCCGGGTAAAGTGTGTCGTGCGTGTACGTCAAATATTGCATATCGGAGTCGGAACACACGTCTCATGAATTTCCGTACAAACGATGCAAACACATTTCGAGAAGCGAGCCGCGGGCGAGTATTTTCGTTGGAAAGAAGAAAAACGTCGCTCGCGCTCGCGTTTGTTTACCAACGCGGCGGACGAATTCGTGGAAGGCTCGCGCGTCCGACAAAAAACACGGCCCGCGTTCGCTGTGTGTGTTATGGCAGTTACGCGTTTGCCACCGTGCGTTGTGCATCGCGCGTTAATCGTGATTGATCATCGTCGATTGCTGTAGATAATCGGAAATCGCCATTACGGTTGTTCCGTAGTTCTAGTTTCGTTTGCGCTTGGTCGCGGCGTCGCGGAATCGGGCCGCGTTCGGAAGTGATCGGACGCGTTCGAATTCGTCTTCGGTATCTCTACTGGCGCTTTTCAAACAAGTGGATTTCCGGTACGCGGGTGCTTGTCGCGAGTGCCGGGCAGTGTCGAAAATTCGTCGCCGTTATGGAATATATCGGATTTAGTGGCATCGCGTTTACGGTGTTTTCAATCGCGATCGAGGAGCGGCGGATTGTGGATCGGAGTCCGCGTACTTCGTCCCTCGCAGTTGCTCCGAAAGTCGTTTTGTAGTTGTCGCAATCTTGCTCTCGTGTGTGAGTATGCGCGCGAAATAAAAGCGAAGTGTCAATAAAATAGCGAAATAAAACACGTAGTGTAGTGTGTGTATTATATAAAGTGTAGTGTATATTATGGAAAAAAAAGTAGCGTGATATCTGATAAAAGTGATGTGTGATCGATTTGTGTGCTCTCTCTGAAATTCATCAAATTGGATTAAGCGCTGGATGTAATTCATCAACGAGCGATTGCGGAAACGCGATGCTCCGAACGACTCTTCGTCAGGAAGGATCGCGGTGAGTGTTTTCTACCTTATCGGCCATTTTGTGTAGCTTGGAGACAAGTCGGTACGGTGAAATATTTTACCTACTGTTGCAACACCGTCGACTTATCGACACGGTAAATAACGCGTCGCAACTCCCGTAGATGGCGTCACGCGAAAGAATGTTGCACGAGTACAAAAAACATTGCTCGTTTGTTTAGGAAAGAGCAAAATCTTTTTTTTTGCGATCACACCTAATAAATTCCGATTCTTTCTCCATTATCCAGCAAAAACACAAAGTAACAGTAACATTAATGTTATTATTTTCATGGCATGTTCACATCACAGTTACATTTTTGAGTGGGAAATAATAACATTAATGTTTACGTTACTGTTATTTTTGTTTTTGCTGGGTATCAACCGTTCGTATGCCTGCACACAGAAAAATGACAAATAAATATTACTTGTATCAAGTAAATATTACCTGTACGTATAAAGTATATAAGTTTCCGCAAATATACACAAGATTTTTGTAAACATTTAATTTATTCAAAATATATTTTAAATTCTAGTAAGCTTAATACTTCGATCACGAATGCTAACTTGAAAGAAAAATTCGATTTCCTTATCTAATTTACGTGATGTTTTTCGAAGTTTTATATTTTTGAGAAAAATAGATTCTTCTATATAATAACAAAGCTTTGTAAAAATTTATGACGATGTATAATATAATATAATATTCTAGAATATTATCAGAAAATATTCTTTGATGAAGTTAACCGTTGCTTAAAGAAAAGAAAATAAACAGTAATTATATATTTTTCTTCGAAGAATATTTTTCTGTGTGTGTAGTGTATAAAATTATTACGTCTTATACTTATTGGAGTACGTCTAATTATTACGTCTTATACTTATGGGAAAGAGAAAATGTAACACAATACACAACCTTGATATATTATAACAAAATAATGTTTATTCTACTTGAAACAGTTTTTACTCTCAAACAAATAATAAGACGAATTTTTATTCTACTTTCGCACAATTTTGCACAAATAAAGTAAAAAGTAAACCGTGTATATAGAAAAGCAAACGCGAACAAGATGTTCCTCGTACACAAAGAGATTGTTGGCCCTTAAAAGGGCCGTTTGAGCAATGCTTGCTGGTAGTTAAGCTTTCTTCTCGCTCTTCTTCGGCAACAAAACCGTCTGGATATTTGGCAGCGCGCCACCCTGGGCAATCGTAACGCCGGACAATAATTTGTTCAATTCCTCGTCGTTGCGAATGGCGAGTTGCAAGTGTCGAGGGATGATTCGGCTCTTCTTGTTGTCGCGGGCAGCGTTTCCCGCCAATTCCGACACTTCCGCAGCGAGGTACTCCATCACCGCAGCCAGGTAGACCGGAGCACCCGCGCCAACGCGTTCGGCGTAATTACCTTTTCGCAAAAGTCGGTGAATGCGTCCAACGGGAAACTGCAGTCCAGCACGATTGGATCGGGATTTCGCCTTGCCAGTCTTCGATTTCGCGCCTTTTCCACGACTGGACGTCATGATGCCAATGAGAAGAATAAAATTCGAGAGCTTCCACAGAGAAGAGATTCAAACAACAGTTCAGTACGTATTGGTGCTGTCGCTGCTGCGTCGGCTATTTATAGCGTATTGCGGTACCTCTGAGCGACCAATGGCGTGTCCCGAACAAACACATTCGTGCTGGACTGGAACTGTGCGTGGCTCCCGATTGGTGTGTCCCCACTATTGCTTTGCCGTATATAAGGGCTGCGTGAAGGTCGGGAAGACTTTTGATGGTTGAGCAGTCAGGTCGAGTGAACGTCGTTCTGTGATATTGATGAATTTTATGAAAATTGGAGATGCAGGTGACTTATGTCATTTTCTAAATTAAACAATTAATATTAGAAGCAATTGAAAGCTATGTATAAGTCAAATAGGCTTGCTTTTACCGGAAGAAAGGATTTAGTTTATATTTTACATAAAAAAAAACATTTTATTTTAAACTATTTTTGTATTGTATAAAACATTTTATACACATATATGTGAAGATTCATTCAGGAGTTTTTCACAGAGCCTTTTACAATTTTAACATCATCTACTGGTCGATCATTTTTATCAGTCTCAACTAGTCCAATTCTCTTCACTATTGTCATGCCAGAGTAAACTCTACCTGTTAATTAAACACAAAATAGTTTCAAATATTTTTGTAATACACAGTTGTATGTTGTATGTAGTTATAAACATGTAGAATTCTAATTACTACTTTGCTGTAACATACCAAATATAGTATGTTTTCCATCAAGCCATTGAGTAGGAGCTAGTGTTATGAAAAATTGCGACCCGTTTGTATCTGGTCCAGAATTAGCCATTGATAATATTCCAGCACCTATAGAAACCAATATCAATACTTTTATAGTAATTGTTTCGCAGACAATTTATAAACAGTCTATTAATACAAAGACTGACTAAAAAGTCACCTGTGTGTTTCAAATCGTCATGAATTTCATCATCAAAAGTTTCTCCATATATCGACATTCCTCCTTTGCCAGTTCCAGTAGGATCTCCACCTAAACATGATTATTAAAATACAATACTGCGTGAAATTTATCATACTCTGTTGTCGTATTTTCCAAAAACAAAAGTCCAACAATTTTACCTTGAATCATAAAGTCACGTATCACCCTGTGAAACTTTGTGCCATTGTAGTAACCGCGTCTCGTGAGCTCAGCAAAGTTTCTACACGTGATGGGGGCATGCTTCCAGTACAATTCAAGGGTTATTTCGCCCATTCTTAGAGAAAATACAAAATGGCATTAGTTAGAGACGTAAAATCAGAAACTTTATTAACGGAAAAAGGAAAAGAGCAGACAAATTACTTACGTAGTTTCGAAGGAAACGAACGGCGGTTGCCAATGTTTATCCGGAATACCGGATATATTGGCGAGGCACATTGAGGACTGAATTTTCGGTTCTTTTTACTTTCACAAGAAAAAAAAACTTGTCACGCACAATTACTGCGCTCTCTTCTGCGTGTTTTCTCTCATAAACCTATATGAAAATGTGTATTTGGTTGTCTGCCAAATAACGTGACCGACACTGATACATGACGTTAAAAAACACAAAGCACTTCTAAAGCTGCGCGAATGCCCTCTATACATATGTTTTTTACAATTGCACCGTACATGGATGTTTTTCCGCACTCAAAATAAAACAACCTCACAATCGCTTATCGGGTGAGAGGAAGAGAAGAGTAGAAAATAAAGTACAGGAGGTGTAGTAGTCGTGTAGTTAGGAAGAAGCATGGAACATATCCATTTATTTCATGTGTTCGAGGTTACACGTCATAATAGCAATAACAAATAAACTGAATGAAAAATGTAAAGCCGCGTTGAACGTACAGTCGGACAGCTTGTATTATAAATGAGGACTTTCGCATGTCGGATTGATTCGTCGAAGCGTTGTACTTCAAGCGTTCGATTGACCGAACGAACTCCCGCACGTGCCGGAACGAGTTAACCTGTATACGAAAATATGTTCTCGCCGAGGGATTCGGTCAAATCGGATTACATTAGCTTAAATATTCACGACAGCGCGTCGTTTGCACGAGGCACTTCGCGCAGTCTGTGGAGGGTAACGTATATTTGAAGTGAAAATTCGTGACGATTGCATTTCGCAATTTTTTGGTTACACGAGTCATTTAAAAGTATCTTCCTTTGCCCTCTCTTTCTCTCTCGTTTTCTCACTCGCCTGTCTGTCTCTCTTTCAGCAATGGAACCAATTGTCCAGGTTTCAGAGGAACATGTTATACTTTGCAGTTATCACAGTTTTACTTCTAATATTTTATCTCTTAACTAGTGAAGCCAAAGCTAGTGTTTCTGATCATGAAATAGACTATAATAATATAGAAGTTGTACAGGAAACTGCCAAGTATGAGAAGGTACGCGACAAATAGATGGATCTGGAATCTTTGTGTGTGAAACCATTGAATCCCCTTTTGTTCTGCAGGCAGTAGATGAAGTTGTTGTAGATAATGATGAACAAGGTGCCGGGCCTGGCGATGTGATTGAGGAGCCTGAGTTCCAACCAGAGATCAATCAGGTTGACGATGATCAAATCGGTGAACCACCTCAGCCAAAGCCAAACATTCTCAAATTTTACGGTAGATTATATAATTTACGAAACACAATTTTATAATATGCAAATTACATTGCATTAAAAACAGTATAATTACAATAACACAAGTTAAGATTTTTATTGGGGAATATTTTTAGGCCCTCAAAATAATAGACAAAAAGCTGTTGTAGCAGCATTCAAACATTCTTGGAATGGATATAAAAAATATGCTTGGGGTCATGACAATGTCAAACCAATATCAAGGAGATATCACGAATGGTTTGGCTTAGGTCTTACTATAGTCGATTCGTTGGACACGATGTATATAATGGGGTTAAATGAAGGTGTGTATGAGTATGTTGCGACGAAGACTTGGTCTCTAAAACTTCGGCTTAGTGATTTCTTCTTCTGTTATATTTCAGAATTCGCGAAAGCGAGAAAGTGGGTGGAAGATAGTTTAGTATTTACATTAAATAGAGATGTTAATTTATTTGAAGTTACAATTAGAGTGTTAGGTGGTTTACTAGCTGCATATCATCTATCTGGTGATACACTTTTTTTAAATAAGGCTGTAAGTAGCAAGCAATAATCTTAATCGATTAATATGCGTAACCACGTTGTAAGTATTGATTTGTCGATTTAACGAGGCGTTTTTAAGATGGATTTAGGTGATCGCATGATGCCAGCATTTTCCACCAGATCGGGTGTTCCATATTCCGATGTAAATCTCGGCACCAGAAGTGCGCACAGTCCCAAATGGGGTCCTGACAGTAGTACGAGCGAAGTCACCTCGATTCAATTAGAATTTCGCGATCTAAGTCGTAGCACAGGACAATCCAAGTTCGAGGTAAACATGGAGGTTTCGCGCGACTGTTCGAAGCAAGCTTGTGACGAGTGTCTAATCTGTTGTGTCTATTCTAGGCTGCAGCCGCAAGGGTTTCCGAGCATGTACATAAGTTAGACAAATACGACGGCTTAGTTCCAATTTTTATTAACGCCAACACCGGACAGTTTCGCGAATTCGCAACGATTACGTTAGGCGCCCGCGGCGACAGCTATTACGAGTACTTGTTGAAACAGTGGTTGCAAACCGGAAAGACCATCGACTAGTGAGTATATCTCGCTGGAAGAGACGATCGCACACAGCTGACTCGCTAAAGAAATCGTGACTCGTCTCGGGATAAATCTCTCAAATTCTGTCGTTAATGTTTTAGTTTGCGAGACGATTATTTGTTAGGCGTCGCCGGGACGAAGAAACATCTCGTTAAATACACAGCTGTCAATAAATACTTATTTATCGCCGAGTTGGTCGGTGCTAACAAAGAAATAAGACCGAAAATGGTAAATATATATATATATGTAACTTCGATAGATAACAAGCCTGAGAGAGAAAAAATTGTATCATGCACAGAGCGTATAAATTTGTATTTGTAGGACCACCTCACTTGCTACTTAGGAGGTACTTTAGCCTTAGGCGCTCATCACGGACTGCCGTCAGATCATAACTTACTCGCGGAAGAAATAGTTAAAACTTGTTATCAGACTTACGCGATTCAACCGACGTTCCTCGCGCCTGAGATTACTTATTTTAATATACAAGTAAGTGTTCAAACAATCTAGCACGTCGGAGGTCGGTTAGAATAAAGAAAAAAAAAAAGAACCAGATTTTTAAAAAGCGACCGCTTGCTTTGTGCAGAAGGTAGAAGGTGAGAATCAGATGGATATGTACGTGAAAACGAACGATGCGCATAATTTACTGAGGCCGGAGTTCATTGAGAGTCTATTTTACATGTGGTACTTCACGGGAAACAAGACTTATCAAGACTGGGGGTGGCACATATTTCAGGTGAGTCGAACGTCGTTCCCGTTATTCCGTTTCTTCTCCTTTACATTGTATCACGTCTGTGAACGAAACGCACACGTCAACAGGCTTTCGAGAATTATACCAAAGTCGATGACGGCTACACGAGTATCGGTAACGTCCGCAACACGCAGCACGTACGCCAGCAAGACATGACGGAGAGTTTCTGGTTCGCCGAGACGTTGAAATACTTGTACTTGTTGTTCGATGACACTAGACAATTGATAGATCTGGATAGGTGGGTTTTCAATTCGGAGGGCCATCCGTTACCCATTTACGAGTCGTAAAATCTGTAACGCAAGTAGAGAAGCAATACTATGCGCACGCGTAAGTTCTTTGTGACATTTGTATTCCATGAAATTTATTTTTTTAAAAAACGCCACTAGCTAATAGCGATTAGCAAATTACTAATAATACGATAGTGTTTTTACACGAGGAACATTTTCTTACACTTTCTCGAACTCTCGCTCGAGACGTTTCTTCATTTTTGTTTTTAAAGATTCTTTAAAAACAAAAATCCAAGACCGAAGGCTCTCAGAGCGCGTTCGCTTTGGGTTCGCTTGCGCGCTTTAAGCGTCAGTCCGTCTTTATTGTTTTTTAAATGTAGAACAAAGATAGACTGACGCGCATGAGCGTCCCCAAAGCAAACGCACCTTTAATTGTGTAGAGCGAAAAAAAATAAATAAAAAAAAAAAAACAAGTTTTACTTAGAAGAAATTTAATGCTGTATACTACGATAAAGATACGTAATATATACAAGTTATATAAAATAATTTGAGAAGATGAACGAAGATGATGGAACAATAGTTCTTGGAGCAATTTTCAACACCACTTAACAAATAAACACGACACGTTCACTTCAGAACTACGACTCATTGCATTGATACACATAGTATAAAAACTACATTTTCTCTTTCTATTTCATCACCGATCAAATATTATAGTTTCGTTAAATAAGCAAATACAATGCGACATTAGTTACGTCCGAACGCCTAAATTTAACGACTCGATATAATAGACGCTATTAGAAAACAATAGATTTTTACGGCAATGTTTAAAAAAAAAAAAAAAATACATAGATTGACTTATTGATTATCAAGATTTAGCGAGGATCGTAGCGCACGTATTGTTGTACTTACCCATGTTTTACGCGAACCTTTGAATTTTATTTGCAAGCAGATCATCAGTCTTCAAAAGAACTGTACGTATTATCTTCCCCCATCTCAGCGTCGTCCTTTTGCATTGAATTTATACGTTGACACTTATATATATTATATATATATTACAAAATAATCTAGTCTTCATCTACGAATAAATTACATTTGTGTGTAATTGCAATTCGTCTCCGATTTTATTACGAATATTTATATGATATTTATAGGGGCATAAATATTTATATAAATGTTTCTAGTAAAAAAAGTTATTGAGAAAAAAACATCTATGTGACTGTTGCATGCTGTTGAGAGAGAGAGGGAGCGTGATGGTGATTAAATCACAATTCTGACGCTTGCGTTATTATTATTTTGGAACTTAACACGTTGTATTTTTAATTCTTAATTATTGTGAGATTGCAATCACACAATAATGCCGGACGTAGGAACGGAAGGTAGATGAAATAAAAATGCCACACGTATTGTAAAACGAAATCTGATTTAATCATCAGCTGCACTGTAGAAACACGCTCTATTTCTAGTTACTGGCTCATTAAAGAAACAAAACAAATTTGTTCTCCGAATTGATTCTTCGTTTTTTTCGTTTGTTTCAATAAACGCATCCTTACATCGCATACGCGCGAAGTGTGTGGGATATTTATTTGCGATATTTCGTCTTCGGAAGACGTCGATGCGCGTTTTTTCAGAAACACACGCATCCGAGTTAGCAAATTTACAGAATTATACGATACTAATATACGTCCGCAAACGTTCGGAGAGGAACGATTGTCGCGATTAATACTATCAAATGTTACTGAGATTACGTTATCGTCAGATTGCGAAAGGAAGACGTGTAAGTTGGCATTGAACGGTTTACTCTATCATAGAGAAAGTACTTGCACACGAATAATTGACGATATTTTTCCTTGATATGTATTTTTCTTTTCTTTTTGTTTTTTGGCAGTGCCTCTCTGCAAAACTACACAATATATTCGCGAAAATTACGTTATAAAAATATACATATATCTCAATCGTTTCGCCGTCTTCTCAGATCCAGTTTTGCTTTTTTTTTATGAGAACAGTCTATGTTTCGTGCGACGCAAACATCGAAGACTTGTAATCAATAAATTACGAACATTTCGACACGCACTCCTCTTGTATTCATACACCTGTATACAAAATTTTTCATATACGTTGCCGCAGAATTTTTCTCTCCGCGGTTTATCTTATTATCTCAGTGTATCACAAAGTACCCGAAAGGACGACGCGCGGTACTTATTGCAATGTCAAATTCTAAATTTCGCGCCGAGAGAAAAAACGGGTCTTCCAAGAGCGGAGGTTATATTGCGGAAACTATATCCTCCGACCCCGTATGGCACAGAAGGTTGAGCGGATATTTGTCAAATTTTTATAACAATCATTACGCAACGAATATCCGGGGAATGTTCTTGGAACAATTGTAGTGCGTTCTACGGGGGGGTACGAGATGACGCTGGTTTTTCTCTCCGGCCGGTTATTTTAACTAGGAATCTTATTCGCGAAATCTCAGATTATCGTGCACTCGCAGCACTGCTGAGCAAAGTATATACAGTCGATCAAACATTTGTCCGGCTCGTCGGACGATTTTTTCGCGTTTATGTCGATGCCGTTCTTCTCGAGCGCGGGCTTCGGTTCCGGTGTGGGTAGCGTCTTCTGCATGATCGGCACCGCCTCCTCGATCACTTCGGTGTCGGCGGTATTTACGATGAGTTTCGACGGGGATTTCACGGGGGACGGCATACCCGACGTCATTGTGATGTCCTTGGTCAATCTCGCTTCGTCCACCACGTCGAAATCCGTCGTGACTATCGACGCCTGGGGCGGGGGCGACGAGTCGCTCGACGACATCATCACGCTGAAACAAAGAGGCCGATGTTCTTTGATTCGCAATTCGCTTTTTGAAAACAGTAATCTTAAAAAAATCGAAACCCACACATTGGCTCTTGTGGCGTCGGGACGAGCGAGAAATGACACAGCGTACGATTTTTGCGACGCGCAGCTTTGTTTCGTAGTTTTTCCATGAAAAGTTTGATATTCGGATCGAGATTATGCGGAGAAACCTGTTGTAGTGAAAATACGGTGTGAGAATCGCGGAGAATGAAAAGTGACAGCTCAGCTGTCTCCTAACCGCGAGAAACACCGCTCTCTCTTCACTTCGGGAATTATTTTACACTTCCACGTGACATATCACGGACGAGTTCGCTGCGTATTTTACAGGCTTTGGAATATTTGTACTTTTAATGAAAAAAAAAAAAAACTAAAAAAAGCTGTCGCGAAAATCGTTTGAGGCTGGTCTGTCGGAATCGGTAAGGTTCACAATACTCGAAATTCAGTGCTTTCGTTTTCGTAATAAA
>QVOA01013192.1:0-55243 GCA_014825685.1 Pseudomyrmex cubaensis
CTTCGATTCGAATTTCCAGACAACAATTGTAACGATTGACACTTCCTGACACTTTTGTACAGCAAGTCGTTTGCATTCGAAGTTACAGTAAAAGATGCAGAAAAGATCCGGTTTCTAACGACTCTGTTAAATAGAATGTAGTTTGCAAATAATTACAGTCAAAAGCGTAGTGTGCTGCGTTTCTTTTTTAAAAAAATTGACAATAAAATGTCATTAAATCCTAGTCCTGTCCATTTACCTCGCAGAAGAATAGCTTATTGTCAAGTAAAAAACCTCATTAGAATTAGTGCCGGACCGTGCCGAGCGAGTTTTTGTAGTTTTACGGGTGCATTCAGCGCTGACGTATTTTTCTGACAAAAAAAAAAAGGATGATCATCGATCGTTTCGTAGCAAGGTGCGAAAAAAAACGATAAAGTCAAGCCGCAACCGTTTAAGAGACCTTTCTAGAGCCTAACAAGGAAAAACTATATCGTAATACTTAATGGAGATTCCTTTTTACAACAACAGTTGATTTAGTGGCACAAACGATGGTCCTACAACGAACGTACGATGCAGTTTTTCTTTCTATTGTAGTTTTCATTGCCACGTGGCACATTCAAAGTCACGTACCTACCAGCCGCATTGAGAACTCCTTTTCAAAGTCTCGGAATTTTTCTCTACCCGAGCAATCACGCGATAATGGCATCTATAAGAAATTATTAAAAATGTGCACGTACACATGACTCGTGCAACATGTGATAATGATTTTACAGAGCAGAATTTCTCGGTCATTTGTTCTCTTATTCAAGTTTTTCCTCTCGCGCGACTGCACTTGGTTTTAAATTTGCCGATCCAATTTTTCGATCAAAAGTTTTTTTTGATCGCACGCGCGTTGAAAGTTACGGAGAAACGATCGTCGATCGGGAACTCAAGTATCAGGACATTGATTGTGATCGGCGAACTGTCTTCGCGTAAAATCGAGCGTAAACTTCTTAATTATGACCGCGTATACACTTGTAACGAACAGCCGATAACAGCCACGAAAAAAAAAAAAAAAACAGACTCGTCGTCTCGCCGGTCCAACGTCGTCGTTTTTTATATCGCGCCATCTCGTCGTCGTAAAAGTCACGCGTTTGCGAGCGCTCGATTCGCGATCGTTATTCAAATCGAGGGTGCGCGCGCGCTCGCTCGCTCGTCTCGTTCGCGCTCGGCTCGGCTCGGGCGCGTCAAGCGTGTGCGACAGGCTTATCTGGCAAGGTGGTCGGTTTACGAGTTTCCTTTTCGAATGCAGCCTACGGTTAAACCAGGTGGTTGGTACTCTTTTGGACAGGCAACCTCCGCCCCGAATCGCTTTTCTCTTTCTGTTCTTTTTTTTTGTTTTCGTTTCGCTCTTCTTTTTTCGACGAGTGAATTTTTGCCCGGGCCCGTCTCGTCGTCGCGCGTCGCCGAATTTACGGCACGACGACCCTGACATATCGACACGGACGATCTGCACAGTCGCGGCGCAATTTCTACGAAGATTGCGCTCCGTCCGGAAATTTGATGGCCGTATACGCGCGCGGGGACCCGAGTTCGCTCCAACTACCGATTCGGTAATGAATATAAAGCGTCACCCCTATGTACAATAAAAACGGACGTCCGCCGGTGGAATAAACGAGCCGCAATAAAGCGATGAAATTATGACAGCTCTTTGTGTCGTAAACAATCAAGCAAAGTAATACGCTCCGAAATTTATTTACCATCTATCTCGCGATCTTTCATGTTTACTATACTATATACTTTAGTAACTGCGACCATTAATATAAATGCGTGTGTACAGCTTTCTCGTCGTTGAAAATTCTTTTGTTTGTTTGAACGCGCGAAACAGGTTCTCCCGCGCGCGCGCTCGACTTCGCTCGAACACTCGCACAGCTGCAGCGTATTGTGAATTAACGCAACGTTGTACAACTCGGAGAGTACACGGTAAAAGATCGCATACTTTCTCGCGTAATCACACGTTTCTTCGTATATACTTATATACGCCCGGTTAATTCCCGAAAAAACCGTTACGATTACTCCGTACGGGGCGATCTTGATTTATTAATGAGGCGAAAATAATTAAGAGCCGTCGGCGTTATCGGTGAGGCGTGAGAGGCGCTTTCGAAGCGGCGCGCGATTAATTTCGGGCGATCGTAGAATTAAGGTCGGGCCCGGGTCGCAACGGTAGTATTTAAGGAACCTGTTCAAAGGAGAGAAACGAACGAGGAGATGCGAACGAAGAGGAGAAGACGGGAGGATTCTCAGAGGCTCGAGAAAGAGAGATGAGAGAGAGAGAGAAAGAGAGAGGTGGAGAGCGGCAACCTGGCAGCGGGATGAACGTGCTAATATACGTACGGACCATAAACAATCATCATAAATATTTCGGTCGACACATTAGCCGGCTCGTCTGCCAACACTGGAGCCCACCTTTTGCAATCCCATGCGTCCTTAATCACGCGGAGAAAGGAAGAGGAAAGATCCCGCGCATCCCTGACACCCGCTACCCGTCCCATCGGGGGGTTCTTTCGAATGCCTCGTTTCGTCTAATTAAGATAATAACGTTCCGGCCCGTTCGTCTAGAATTTCACGAAATCGTGAAATTTTCTCCGAATTCATTTGTCATACATATCTCTCGAGCGCAAAACAGTTTTTGCAAAGAGAGAGCTAATTTTCAAAATTTGTTCTTCGAACGTAAAATATTCTCACGTAACTATTTGAAATTGAAGAAATTGAAGAATTGAAGAATGTGCCACTGAAATCGAACGTTTCTTGTAGCTCGCGCATATTATCACGGGAAGACACGATAACGATTCCGGATAACGGAAACATTGTGATATCAGGTTTCCTCGATAGCAGGAAAAGATTCTGTCTCATCCTGTCGATATAGGAGGCATTATCGACCATAATCGTCTTCTCTCTTTCTCTCTCTGTTTCTCAACGGGCGCCATTTGAATTATTATCGCCATTAGGCGATGTTATTTTTTCGGAGAAGCTCGTCGAGAGCTCCGTTCGTCGGCAGCAAAGACGGGGATTACGGCTCACGAGAGGCGATCAATGCGCCCACGAAGAGGTGAGGCGCTAATGATATTGAAATGGATGCGAGTTATGTGCCGCATTTCGGTTCTGCCCTTCGGCTCCCTCTCGGGCGCTCTTCTCTCGGCCTGGAACCTCCCGTCCAACGGTCCAGTTCCCTCTTTCCGGGTCCCTGGGGTTAGGTTACCTTGTTAGTTCTGGCCGGTTCCATTGCCCGTGTGCCCTCTGGCCAGTCCGTGGAATTGCTTTCTATTGTAAATAACAGCTCAAAATATATACCGGTACCCCACGAAATTGATTTTTCGTATCACGGCGCGCGAAAAGTAATAATTCCGCGATCTCTCGTTTCGTTGGCGACGATTTCCATCGGGACTCGGACCCGAGGAAGATTTGTGTTCGATGACTCTCGTGTGACGATGGTATAAACTTTTTTCAAAATCGAAAATGAAACAAACCTACGGTGTTCTTTTCGAAATAACTCGGGGACGCGAGGGACAAAGTTGCAAATATATTACCGCGAGAAATAGTTTTTTTTGCGTAAGATAAATATGCGATAATTATGCGGGAAATAAACAAACGGTATCAATACGTATGATAATTAAATGTTCGATTTAATTTAAAAAATGCTTATCGCACACGATAAAAAGCAATTTCTCACTTTGTCCGTGCGAAGTTGGCTTTCACCGACTCTCACCACGCGCACACATACGCACGTGCATAATTGCCAAACGTATTAAATTAAACTCGCATAATCGAAGGCCGCGACGCGCGCGAAAGGGAAACGCGCATGATTTCTACCTCTACACCGATCGTTCAATTCTCCTTGCGATTCCGCGGCTCGTCCTCAAAGAGGAGGTAATCGCGCGCTGGAATCGTTATCGCGCCACGGATCGAAGTGGGAAAGTTGGATTTCTCTGCGATCTTTTCGCGACCCCCCTCGCGTAATGTCAAACGATCGGCGTCTAACTCGACTGACGCAACAACAACGCACTCCCGATTGCGATCGGCGCGCTTTAATAATTCCCGCGATTAAATAGTTGGTTATCGTCGCGCTAAATTAATTCGTTTCCCGCGAGACGCGCCTTCGGCGCGCGTGTGAACGGTCGATTTTTCTCTTGTATTCGAAGTTGTACAAACTCACTTCAGCTCGGAAAGATAACGACAAACGAGATTTCTGATTAACTATCAGTTCGAGCTTATCTTCTCTCTTGCTAATAAAATACTTAAAAAATATATCGCGTTTGCGTCTACGGCATCGTTTTTCTTCACGCTTTCCGCTTCGCGCGTGCGAAAGAAACAGGAAGCTCGAGTCACGCACACACATGTGCGCAACTCCGTCGCGCGCGCGTGTGTCACAAGAAGAACGGTGCGGGCGCGGAGAAAGAGGAGATGGAGGTTTTGCGCGTAATATATATATATATTTCAAAAGTTCGTGGTTCATTAAAGTAGCGACGGCGTAACGGGGTGTATCCTTTCCAAAGCGGAGAGCTGCGTGAAAGGATTAAAGCCTGGAAGGCTCCGGCGCGCGGTCAAATTTGTAGCCACTAAAACCACCGGTTTTATGGGACGAAATTTACTGCGTTTTCACGCCGGAGTAACAAAGTAACCATCGTCGTCGTCGTCGTCGTCGTCATCATCATCGGTCTCGAAGTCGCACGCACGCATCCAAGTAGGTACAAGTGGGCCACGTCGATTTGATTTAGCGATCTTTTTTATTATCCGCCGATATTGATCACTGTGACCGGCGTCTCTCGGGGGAGAGACCCGCCGCGGGTCTCCTTCGCAGACGTGTCCGTTGCGAATGGCCCTTTGTGCCGCGCTCTTGCGAAATCGCTGCCGCGCGAGAGACGCGCCCGCGCCACGACGCGACTTCTGTTCAAATTTGTGCGTTCATAAATCTTGACGAGTCGAGGTGAAAAGACGCTGGTTCAATTTCGGAAGGCGCTAAGATGCAGCACTTTACGAGCGTTGCACGTGTTTACGTGCAAGTATGTTTGTAATTATTTTTTTAAATTGTCACGATTTTGTAAATAAAGAAGCTGAAAATTATCGACGCTCATGTGCACTTTTTTTAACTGGCGTCACTTTGACACAAACTGCACAAATATGTATACATATGCGTATATATCGACGAGAGAAACATTTCAGCGGTGGTCTGCGCCTATAATGACTTTTATTTACTCAGTGTAATATACTCGGGGAGAGCTACACGTAACGTAAGCCGGAATTAAGATAATTGCCGGACAGAGAGAGTCGCGCGAATTGCGAATAATAATAATTCAGCGACGCGTCTCGAGGTCGGAGACGCGTTTTTTTTGCGCAACGGCCACACGGGGCGTCATCATTTCGCGATCGCTCGTTATTAATGCCGGCCATTTCGCCGCGGCAGTGCAAGTTATTAAATCGAGTTTTATTCGATGAATTATACGGGGCGAATCAAGGAGACAGCGCGCGAACGACGGAAGAAGTCGAGCGAGAACTCGGTTTGCAGAAAACCGCGTCGAATCGCAGCACGCGAACAATTTCCGTCATTATAACGACATTAGTTGCATTACATGTTTACGGGATCATTTCCCTTCCCCTCTTCGGACCTTTCTGTGATTTATGCGCACGGCGTGTACATGTATAATATCCCCCGTTTTAACATGTTGAAATACTCGGCTCTATTTTTCATTTGACCTGATAACAAGCGGAAAAGAAACGACCGCGCACACAACTGAAATTAAATTAGTAAAATTACGATTGCGAAGTTTCGTGAAAAAAAAAACGCGACGCGCACTGCGAAACGCCGACCTTGCAGCGCATAGCTGCAATTAAAATTAAAATCAGCGCACGAAGCGCAGCGTGCGCGCGCGTTTCGCATTGAAATTTCCGGCGAACTTTTTTTTTTGTTCTTGAAACAAGCACGCACCGCTCGTATCCGGGCTGAAACAATTGTTTGTGATGTCGGTGCGGGAGAGAGAAATAAAAAGAGAAAGAGAGACAGAGAGAGAGAGCGGCATGCAATTGCGACCGATGACGTCGCCGATAACACGGGCGATCTGCACACGTGAGGTCACGTGGACTAGGTCCATTAAATGCCCCGCAAAGCGCATTATCTGTGCGCCCGCGCGCCGCTAATGTCAGGCAGATTAAGACGAAAAGGGGATAAAAAGAAACGGACGTTGTGCCCGCTAATAAAGCCGGGGTGCTCACGCGAGAATAAAATTTCCCGCCAAGGAAACGTGAATCGTCTAAACGCCTACCTATGGCATCGCGATAACGAAAGACATCGGATTAATTATATAAACATCTCTGTACAAATATAGAAATAACTATAAGATTAAAATCAAAATTAGATCTAGAAAGCCAATACATTGTTATACGTGTGTATTAAAAGGTAAAAAGAACTGTCACATATCAGATCTCTGGATTAATTTTGATTTTAATTTTTAATTGGAATTTGAAGCTTATTATTAAACAATCATAACTGCAAAAAACGAAATTGTCAGTAAAATAAGGTTGCAAACAATGTTTGTAAAAACTCTTTCAGAGAATCATAAATAAGTAAGAGATAATATCGGTTTAATAAAAAAATCTATTTGCGCGAATACAAGAATTATTTGCGAGGGTATCACACGAAGCAAAAACGTTCAATTAAGATTCGATGAGATAAAATTCGAATAATATTCATCGCGACATCGTTACACCTCTTTTCACTCGGCGGGACGGTGAGAATCGCTCGTGTATCTCGCACACGGTTACGACAAAATTTGCGGCCGATGAGTTCGCACGCACGCGAACGAGTTAACGTGTAAGCATTCAGAATTCACGTCGAAGGTGCGACTCAAAACGAGGCAATTTGAATACATATCAATTAAATTTGCAGCGGCGCGTCGTAACACCCGTTGAAAATTCGCGCGGATCGACCAGATCGTATCGGCGCGGGCGCGACTCGATATTCAAATTTTCAAACCGGTGCCGTGTCAGGGAGACGTAATAATCCGTCCGGTGGCGGATCGGGGCCGGAGGAACGGTTTCCAGGATGGCTCGTCCGCGGAGCCACCAGGAGCGTACAATTTTCATCGTTGCCTCCCATTTCTTTCCGCTCCTCTCCGTCATTCCCCCGTGTCTTCTCTCTCTTTTCTTCTTTCTCCACTGAGAAATCCCCGTGGCGCGACCATTCGTCATGCTTAAGTATACTAATGCAAGCGTAACGTATTAATAAACCGGGCCCGCTCGAGCGCGGCCATAAATTCCTGCGAGGCGCGGGGCACCGCGTCGTGCATGCTCCGCGCGTGTGTTGTGTGTGCGCCTGTGTGTATATCCACATACTTATGCTAATGATAACCGAGAAGAGAAAGGTGTGAGCCTTTTTCCCACCTGCTCTGCCCTCCTGTGGAGTCCGTAATGTACACGGGACGTCCCCTTTCTCCTCTTTACCCCGCACATTTGCTCGAGAAACAGCTTGTTTTTCTTTCTCCCCGTCTTCTTTCCAGGATAACATCCCATTTCGGCTTTTCGGCAATTTACCAAAAGAAACCCTTTACAAAAAGGATTTCTCTTAGTTAAGGAGATTAGGATTTCGATATAAACACATTCATTGTCGCTGCACTTATTTGCTTAAGTGGAGTTTAAACTCCACTTGACAGTGATTGCTCGATTACTCTCAGATACTTGTTAAGCATTGTTTGCCTTTGTAACTGATCTTAAAGGACCTTTTTCGAAGATCACGTTATTATAGATATAATAACGAAACTGAACCCAAAAGAAGACACGCACCGAAAGAAGATTTTCACATTATAAATGACAAAAAAAAAAAAAAGAAAAAAGAAAAACAGGTTCTTCACC
The DNA here is from genome assembly GCA_014825685.1 of Pseudomyrmex cubaensis. Classification (NCBI taxonomy): domain Eukaryota; kingdom Metazoa; phylum Arthropoda; class Insecta; order Hymenoptera; family Formicidae; genus Pseudomyrmex; species Pseudomyrmex cubaensis. Next base: position 7,861 of record QVOA01013192.1, read on the forward strand.
AATTTCGAGAAAAAGATCAGAATAATAGACGACGAGTATTATCTCCTACTACATTATATTTCAAGCGAACTTTAACATTAAAACCATTTAATTGCTAATTACAAGACTGCCTGTAACGTTTGAATTATTAAGACGTGTGTCTAAACGTCAATCCTCGCCGGTTTAATCCTTGGCGCATTCATTGAAGTGCAATACTGCGTCTTGATATTAAAACATTAGACTCCGTTTGGCGCCGAGTGGTGTGAAACGCGTACTTTACATTTCGATATTTTTTCGTTCGCATTCACGCGGCGATAATCGTCCTCTAGCCGCGAAATCAATAAAGTATGTGCGCGAGGTGGCGCGGCGGAATTCGCCGTACAGCACCGGGACGCCGTCACCGCGTACAGAAGTGATAATTTCGTGATTGAATATATATCGAAGGGGGCCCACATGCTGGGCCGAACCCGTCCGAGGCGTTCGGGGCCCCGGCAAAACGCCGAGCCGTGTACACGCACATAACCCGAGTCCGGTGGTGCGCGCCACGGCACATACATACATTATAACGCCATTAAAGTATCCCGAGCGAAACACCGCGCGACTTGCGAACCCTTATTTTACATCCCGTCCCGACGCTGCACGTCGTTAAAACGTTTGCGAAGATGTTTGCGATTTCTTTTCACGGTCACGGCGCTCTCTCACTCGAATCTGGAGCGTTTAGGTTTTTGCTCGCGCGGAGATTAGCATTGCAAACGCTGAAAAAATTAAAAGTTAAAACGCCGGTAAAACTAAAAGCTGTTTGACATTAAGACAGAAAGAGAAGAAAGTTTAAAGAGATAGAGAGAGAATTTTTTTATCTTACTTGGAAGTAAAAATAAAACAATTGTACGCGCGACAAAAAAACGTTGAAAGAAAAATGAAGAAACGCCAAGCTTTTTGTTTTACATAAAAATGTCGCTATAACCTCTTTCACCTTACTACTCTTTTCTTTTTTTTTTTTTTTTGTCTTTTCAAATACTTGGAAACGTGTTTGCGACGTGTCTTCCGCGTCCTGGCGGGAGGTTGAAGCGCGTGGCCGGAGATTCTTCGCTTCCCGCGTGAAAGGCGTCATTAGATTCCTCTTAGAACGCAATATCTCATATCGCCGTTCCCGCTGCGTGAATTCTCTCATACGAGGTGATAAGTATCGCCGCGATACATCACCTAAACAAACAACTCGCACGGCGGGACCGATGAGGAAAGAGGGGAAGTGAGACGAGAAGTGAGACAAACGGGTCGACGAGGAATGAGGGATTATTCTTATAACGGGGGAGGGTCCGCTCGACGCTGTTTCTAAGTTCGTATATTTGAGGTCTGTAGAGAGAAGAAGACATCCATCGCTACCGCAGGAGGTCCGCGGAATAATCGTCTGTTCAGAAACCTATCCAATCCGATGTCTGTTCGTCCCTCTACATATATTATTACCGAAGAAAAGAATTCCTCTCGTGATTCTCTTTTAATATCTCTCTAACATCTCTTTAACAGAAATTTCTTAACAGACAGAGAAATTATCATTAATTATTATTAACGTTTTCATTTTTTTCCACTATAATAATCATTCTTGGAAGTTATTTCCTTTATACTTTCCGAACATATCCGCAGTTATTTTGAATAACTGTGCATGTGCATATCAAAAAAGGATTTTTATTCGAAAGTTAAAAGGTTTCTTTAGAAATATTAAAAATTTCTATTAAAAGATGTTACTATTCTGTCAAATACTGAATGTCAAATATAATCTCACATTTTGAAAGGAAAAAAAGATGTTTTTTCAAGCAAATCTCAAAAACTCAATTCCCAAGATGATTTTCGAAAATATTCAGTTTACATGCACATGGGACAGTAGGAAAGAACATTGTTAAAGTATTTTTAGACTATTAGAACCGTGATCGAACAGGTAAGAGAAATCTGTCTGAAAGATTTTCTCGCTTCAAAAAAGAAACGTTGGAATAAACTGTTTTCTTTCAAGATGACTTAAACGTTTTTAAATAATAGCTTTTCTAAATAATAGAGAATATCTTCTTCAGATAGATGAGAGACTAAATCATCTAGTGGATTTATCAAAAGAGTTAAAGAGTTAAAAAGAGAGAAAAAGATTAATATTATTATATCTTTGCTCCCTTCTAGTAGTCGTAATTTTGTTGCAAACGATCGTTGAAGGGATCTTATTCAATAGTTACCACCGCGTAATCGCTATAGATGGTCTCATTAACACCGTAATTATATTCGCTAACGATGCGTGCGGCTATCATGATTTCCAATTATAATGATAACCTGAATTCACTCCACGTGTCGTCATCGCGCTGCTTGTTTGCCCTCTTTAAGCGCCGCCGGGCAAATATCCCTGCGGTTCTCACCAGATTATTATCAGTATATTATGGTCAACACAGAGTGCAAGCGCATAAAATACAACTTCACGAAGCTGCGTATATATATATATATATATATATATATGAACTGTAGCTTCTTTGAAGTTAAAAATAATGTTCTAACAACATTTATTTATTTGATTTTATATTTGCGCGCGCATTTATGTAATCACCTCTATATAAGCATTAATTAATTCACCTAATCGTAAACGCGTACTTTGCGAGAAATTTATTTTGAAATCGATCATTATCGATCGATTGAGCACCGCAGCGCGCAAAGTACGCTGAAAGATGTTTTAACAAACGACTTAACGCGAACAAATAATAGCGCAAGGTCCTGCTAACATCGCGAAATATTGCCATAAAGACGTAACACATATATATACGTACAGTTCGACTCGACTTAGGGCTCTTGCGAATTCACAACGTACTTGGGTTCTCGATATTTATGCATTTATGTGCTCACGCGTGTGCTGGCAACGGGTGCCCCCGTCGAGTATCGGTATTTATGTGTTTCATGGTGTCTATAGAGTCCGTGCGCGCAACACACACACAGATGTGTACGAACACACAACACACAAATGCACAACAACACGTCGGGGGAACCGAGACTTTGCTCGCGAATGCCCGCGAGGCGAGAGCCTACTGGCCCACAATTAAGCCGCCATTATGCGCCATAACCAATGCGTAAAAACTTATTACTCGAGATTTATGAAATCCGCTTCGTATTAACGAGGGTAATTTTTACGAGCAACTTTACTGGATTCCGGCCAATGAACTCTCTCTTTCTCTCTCTCTCTCTCTTGCGTCTCTTTCCCGCACAATTCGCGAGATCTTTTTCGTCCCGGGTCATTTTTTTCTCTCCGTGAAAAAAAGTCATCGCTAATTGAATGCATCGTACATGAGCGCTTACGTGCGATTTTCGTGCGGTTTACACTTCGTAACGACGTTAAATTTCAAGAGCGCTTTTCGACGATTCGAGTTTCTTGTTCTCTGCTATTTAAATGCTATTTAACCGCGAGAAGGTGCCTCGTTTTGCCTTTACGCACAAGTACACATAGTGTATCCACAATGTTGCGAAAAAGCGAATTACAGCCTCGCACGTTCGTTGAAATATTGGAGCATAATTTAATTACATAGCTCCACGCGAGGTGCACGTGTTTTAAAAGGTTGCTGAAATCCGCTTTTCTTACACTTTCACTTAATCGATCTCCCGACAAGAACTCAGGATGAGATCCCGACAGATCTTATTAAAGAATAATTAACTCTCTAAGATGTATAATCAACTCTCTGTGAATTCGTTAAAAAAGAATACACGTAATATGGAAACTTTAATGATAATGTTGGAGAAAAATAAAAAAATATATATAAACATATACTGTGATAAAATACAATAAATCTAAACTTTAACATCGAGTGTGTTAATTATATTTGAGATTTCGCAACACACATCACGATCGAGAAGTGAGAATCGAGCAATGTCTTGTGAGAGACGTTTGTAATAAAGACGATAAACATGTTAATTATCTTAACTAGGCAGTTTCTACACTACCAGCAAATATTTAACTGTCCGGGTGCTTTGATCTAATAGACGAGTGCATTCCCGATTTGATACATCAATCATCGCTCAAACTCCTGAGGTACCGTTAACATCTCATTTCTACTTTGTTGGTCTTCATTAGGAAGGTTAATTCAGTTTGATGCGCGTGACCTTTCGCCGTAACGCGTATTAGACTTCTCGAGTACGCCGATGCGAGTAAGATTAAATGTGGAATTATTTTGTTTGGAGAAAGGCGATTAATTACGACCGACAAATATCGGGGGAAAAAAAATATTCCGTTCGTACTTGCTCATTTTTCGTTTTGAAAAACGGTGATGATCGATGTTGCCGCTTTATTCCTCGCGTTCTTCGATATTTTAGAATAGACTTTTATATAAACAATTTTATAACACTCCTGTTTATATTTACACAAAAATGGTTTTCTCAAAATGATTTTTGCAAATAATATCTTGCCTAGTAGAAAAATTATGTTCTCGAAAGAAGAGGAGGGTTAAACTTTACAGATTTAATGGATCTTAAGTTAATGGATCTTTTTACGACGTTAGTAGAGAATACTATAAAAATATAATCGAACTTTACTAAAGTGAACGCTGCTAAAGCGAAATTCGCGTGAAAGTAAAATAATTAACGCTGAAGTAAAATTCTGACATCCCACTCGTTAAACGTTCGCTCTGAAAAAGAAGGAACAATTTCTCTATAACGATTATATCCGGTCTCGAAGATATTTCATTTTAATGAAGATTATAAAACTACAGAATAATGTTTAAGATAAGAATGCAGTTTTTTTTTTTTCAAAATACCTGCCTTTTTCGAATTTTCCCGACCGTGTCCACAAGAAATACCTCGATGACTAGCTGGACATTCGATCATTTCCACGAATGCTGTCATGTAATATGATCGATCGTTTCTTGTCACGTAGGACGCACCGTGAAACAGACGTCTGTTCTCGAACGCGTCGTTTATCGTCGTAAATCAATTGTTACACAGTCGCTAACTGCTGAGCAGTACCGAGATGTCGGCGAACACATCGAGGTATCGGTAGATCTTGCGTGAAACGGCGCGCGCTTCGCTTATGTTGATAAATACTTGGAATCGAGCTTTTAATTATCATCGTGAATTATAATTAACGGCCATAGGGCACAAAAACTTACACACGGCGATAGAGAACGATAGATATTCTCCTCCAAAGGCGAAGTGTCATTTATGCATATACACGCCGAGAATGAAATACTGACAGCACATTATTCACCTTGATAAATCATTTGGCGTAATGAGTCAAAATGAAAAATAGAAAATCGAACGTTCGTTCGGAACGTTTGATCGCTGTGTTATCGAGCAAAGAGCTTGTAAATTCACACACAGGATAGAATTCTCTCCGGGGTGAGAGAGGAGAGCCGATATACAGCTTGACGACGCGAGGACGATTAACTTCGCATCGATTTCATTGTATTAACTTGTCTCGGAACGCGATCCTAAACCGGTTTAGACCAGCTGTGGCGTACGAATGCCCGCGCCGGCATTCGTGGCACCTCGGCTAATTGAACCGGTCGGGGATTAGTTAGCGCATACGCACGACCTCTAAATATTTTGGCATTAACGACGAATAAATCACTCTCTCTCTCTTTCTCTTTCTCGCTCTCGTGCACTTTCCCGCACAAATAAATCCTGGAATTAGTCGAGCATTAGGCGTCTTCGTTACCGGACGCAAAACGACTGTATCACGCGCGTGCGCTCACATAAATTACAAATACCGCGAGAAGGATACTTTCAAGAATCGGAGATTATTGCTCCAGGATTAGTTTACTCAGTTCGATTCTATATCGATTCTCGAACACAATCTTAAGAATAAAAAATAAAATAAAAACAGTGTGTTGTAATAAAATTAAGATTAATCAATTACAAATTAGTCTTGAGAAGCGGAAATCTCGTAAATATATTGCGCAAGATTCTACTGTGTTTGGCGCGGCAGTCGAGAGACGCAATTCGCGGTCGATCTAGAACAGATTAGTCGCTCTGCGAGAAATCGATATCGAAGGCGCGGAATCGTGTCTCATTGGACACGTACACGTGCACGATCGAGCGGGTATAACTGTTAACTGGACAATAAACCCGATTCACGATTGGTTTCGCATGGCGGTCATGCAACCGCGGAGAGGATAGCGCCGTGGAATACGAATGGCCGCCATTGTTACCCGGCCAAATCGTTTTAATGGGCTCTCATAATAGCAACGGATTTTCCCTCTCCCCTAATCCTTCTCCATCCTAGTCGCCGCGATGACGCGGATTTGACGATCGTAAGGAACCAGATTTCACGATCGCGCAAGCGATCGATCGGAGCGAGTTACGACTCGCCGTAATAGCGCGGTTAATCGCTCGGTCCATTAACGCTTCTGATATTTTACTGCCGTCTTATTAATCACCGCCACATTAAGTCCCACCGTTTCGATCATTCCGATAGATTAGCTTGACTCTAAATAATGATTATTCAAGTGTTCCCCGGAGATCGAAAAAACTCTTACATATAATTACTTACATGTATATGTAAAAAACTTGTATCATTGTACGTATAAATTATAAATAAAGCGCGTATTGACAGCGAGATGGTAGATAATAAGAATTAATCGAATGGACTGCCGAACGTTGTTTCACCGAAATAAATGTACGAGTTAAAAAAAAATATTAAAAATACACGAACAAATATATCTCTATCTACGGTCAAAGAGAAATGATCGTAATGAAGATAATTCAGAAAGAAGGTTTTAAATATGGTCACACTTCTCACCAGAGAGGAGAGACACGCAAAGCATGACTCGTCGATGCTGGCTTATCGATAAGAACGGCGGGAAGAGAGGGGGATTTTTTTCTTTTTTTTTTTTTGTTTGTACGAAGAGCAGTGTGTTATCGACGGCACGAAATCGTCGCGCCGGGATGCAGACGTTAAGACGCCATTGTGTCAGGTCGACGCGTGATTAATTTGACGAGGTAATAATTGCTGTTCAAAAGCAGATTCGGTAGATACGTGCGGGAAGATAAACGGCGCGGAGTCCCGCTGGTTTCTGTTTCTTTTTATTTCGAGACAGAAGAGGAGAAGAGACGTGCGCGGTCTCGTCCCTCGTCACCGGCCTCTTCTCGTCAGAGCCATCGATTTATCTTCGGACGATCTAGTAATTAATTTTAAACGCAATATAATTGGCTGCTCGTAATTTAGGCGGTGCCCGCTCTTCCCTCCGACAATGATTAGGCCAATGCATTCGCTCGTGAGTCTCTTAATTGACTCGTTGCCCTCTTTCTCGCTTCTCCCTTCCCCCCCCCTCGTGCTACCTCCTCACTCCGCTCTCACCTTTTCGCTCGTCATTACATCATCACATGTATGTTGCATGCTGCAAAAGCGCGGGTCTAAGAAACATTTGCATAAACTGCTGTCCGGAATTGCTGTTTACTCAGTTATTCTCTTTCCTGACCGATGAGAGAGACTAACGCTCTCTCGTGTACACGTTTCAACAGCTCGTCAATAATATCTTCAATATTATCTTAAAGTACGAAAGACTATTGTATTTATACGCAAATTAACTGATAGATAACGAGATCGTTAGATAAGAGATCTATGAATTCTGAACAACTAAAAGATCATTGTTTCACTTTTACACCGTTATTTGTTTCACAGAAAGAAGAACATATGTAACTTAAATGTTTACACTATGTATCGTCGATTCTCTCGATTCGGTTTCCTTGAGCATTTTCAAGTTCCCTGTGTGCTCGCGACAATCGTTCCGCTCCGCGGCAGCCGAAGATTCTCGCCACGTATCCGCGGTCGCAAAAAACAGCAGCTTGAAGGAATCCGACGTGAATCGAGATGGTTTCCGCCTCCGTCCGCGCTTCGCGTCCTCGCGCGTTCGAGTTTCGGCTTCGGAACGCCCGTTTCCTTTTTTCTACCTCGTTTTGTTTCGGCGTCGCGTGGAATCCGCGACATTCGTCCCTTCTCTCCCTTTTACCCATCCCCGGGTGTTGTCAGGCCCGTCTGCATTAAAAATGTATATCAATCTCGCTCGACCGCGAGGTGGTTTTGTCAAGGCGGCACATGGCGTGGAATCTTAAAGGTGTCGTAAAGAATAACGCTTGTCCGGGACTTTAGCGATGACGGGGCCGGGAGAGAAGATCGCGTCATTCGGAGTCCGTGCGTTTTTCTGCCACCGGAAGCGTTCGGTATCACGTGTTGAATTATGCAGAGATATCCCGAAAAACGTAGTGGCTATTCCAAATGTATCGCACGCGTACGCGATTTAGAGAAGCGAAGTGTGTTTATGCATTATTGTAGTTTCTTCATAATATAAAGATTTATTTTTGTTCTATTTATATTCTCATAATTTTTTTCGACTTTGAGAATCTTCCGCTAATTTTGTAAAATATCACTCGATCATAAATCGATTTATTTATTTATTGTTTTTGACTTTGTCAGAAAAATCGCGACTTTGAACTCGCGCGAGTAGGATCTTTCGAATTTTACATCAGGCTCTGAGCCCGAATATGGTCCGAATCCGAAAAGAGGAGAGGAAGCGCGAGACGGGGGCCCCACGGTAGAGGCAGGAACATCACTAAAGTGTCAGCGGCATCACAATTCGCGAGGAGCAAAAGAGCGCTTGTTAGCGGGCCTGAAACCGGCAAAAAGTCAGCTCGCCTCACCTCAACGAGCAAATAAAAATCGCCTGCATCTTCTTCTCACCCCCCGCGTGCACGCGTCTTTACGTTTGGAGGAAAAGACGAAAGATTGAAAGGGAGAAACGAGCCGCGCGCTGGTTTGTCCGGCGAGGGGCTTCAAAAGTCTCCGGCGAGACCAAAGAACGATTGTCTCCTCTCTTTGATCTTCTCGGGCGAATTGCAAAATCGTTTGTTTTGCATATTTTACGTGTGTGAAAAAAAATTATGCGAAAGAATAATGAAACGTGTCGAGATAAATAACTCGCTAGTGGCCGCAAAAACATAAGAGAAACACGAAAATTAGAAACGTATTCTTTACAATTTTCTAATTTCACGAAGTATCGAATAACCGGTGTTATTACATACACGTTATGTAACGTCATCGTATTCTAAATTGAATCTCTTTTATTTCATACGTAAAAAGCGCGAGTATAAAAACTTTATTTCAAATTTTTCGCGTTATTTCGACTTCTTCTCCGATTCAGCTTTAACGACGATCGAGAGGAACCCGAAGGGGTTCCACTCTGATCCGCGCGACGAGCCCGAAACTCCGCGGCGGGACAAAAGAACCTGTGATGGCCACACTCCGTCCTCTTCCGTCTTTCTCCGGATTCCTCCGGATCCCGCCGAGGGACTTCCTTCAATCCCCGCGGGCCCAGTTTCTTCGGGGTTCCGCCGCGCGTTCCTGCCTACGTCGAATCGCAATCGGTCTTTTGGCGAGAGCCGACAGTTCCTCCGCACCGCGATGTTTCGATACAAATTACATGAAGAGCGACACGGGGAAAAGGGGGGGCAAAGAGGGTCTCTTTCTCTCACTCTCTCTTTTTCTGTTTCCACTCGTAAGGCCGCTACGACACGGAGACAGCGGAGACTGATGTTATCATCAGCCGTCTCGCGGGCCCCGAGTCTTTTTGCACCGTAATGCAACCCTTCTCGATCCGGTCTCCCTCTTTCCTCGCGTCGCTCTTCGCACTCGTCCGTGCGTTTTGCGATGCCGATCATTTGCGATATGCGGAGAAAGGAACGCGCGATAAATTCGGCCCGTCTCACTCGCGATCGGGGAGATGATTTATTAATACACACACCCGAGAGCGGGGTCTCACCTCACAAAAAGGTGTCGTAAACATTCGGCCGAGGTTATTACTTTAAATTAAATTTTATGCGTATATGTTACGCAAAAAAAAAATTTCAAAGTGTAAACTTGTTATTATAAAATATGTACACCAATAATGAGGAAACTAAACTGCTCGGCAAGTAATATCCCGTAATAAACCGGCGGATTACTTCTTCTCGTTGCTCAATCACCCGCGAAGTGTATATCCACCGACATCACCGCGAGGCTATGTATACTCGCGCAAATACATCGATCTCCGCTTAGATCTCTGTACCCAGCGCCATTCCAAGCTCTCATTATCTCGTTCCCGCGAAACAGGTAGAAACCGAACGCTTTTACGCGCACGATCACTCCCCGTTCGCCTCGCAATCACTCTAAGCTGGGAATTTGAGTAACGCGATGTAATTTACGGCGTTCCTTTTGCCGGCCACGGGAGACCGCTCATAATCATTAACAGACGGATTCGGTCGTTGCAACAGAAATATATACGCACACACACATACACATGTATGTATTCCCATATCGGCCGAACGAGGAAAACGCGCCGATACAGAGAGATCGAGTTTGCGCCGTGGAGAGTTCGCGCGCAGAATAAACGAGACGAGCTCGTAATCCCTCGACGCGGCAGTTTTACACGAGTTTATGGGGTTTCTTGCGCCTGTACCGGCACTAACAGCCGTTTTCTCGTTTCCACCCTCCTCCCCCGTGCGCGCTACGAGCCGCGCGAGTTATTTAGTCGAGTAAAGGCCTTGTCTCTTTATGGCGATTTAGCAAATCGCTTCATTGAGCTCGCCAGGCGGAAACTCGCTCGGCGAGCTCGGACGTCGCGGAAAAAAAAAAAAAGTAGTAAATGTTCTCAACTAGTATAGTTTTCAAACTCACTCGCGTACTTTTCCGAGAATATTAAGAGAAGAAATTTCTGTGCGTAATAAATTGTGTAATTTAGAAAACTATTGGAGATATTACAACTTCAAGTAAGATATGAAAATGCGCTACACAATACCAAGCAAAACGTATTTTTCTAGAAAAAACAAAAGATATTTTGTCGACATGAAAACAACAAGAACTTACACTGTTATTGTTACTCGTGTCGATTTCTGGTATCCCTGACAATGGGTTCCTACGCTTTGTATCGAATGTAAATAGAAGCGCGATGCGATCGCAAGTTGTTTTGACCGTAGTCGGAATTGTACGAACAATTGTCGAAGCCACACGAAGAGAGTCGCGCGTGGATCGTCGTTATCCGCTTCTCTTCGTTTCTCGAACATGGTAAATCACGCCGTCTTGATTTAGTCGCGATCGGAAACGAACGATCGAAAACACACACCGCTCGTGCCGTATGCGAGTCGCCACGGCGGCGACCTAAAACCCAGCAAATTGGACGACCGGCGAGTCTTAATCGCGAATCTACCGCGCGAAAGCCGTCACCGTTGTCGTCGTTGATTCCGCGATCGCGCGCGTACGACAAACACACGTGGTGCGTGTCGCTCCGGCTCGTTAGTAGCGCGATCCGAACAAAACCAGCGACTTTACCTGTGCCGACTTTTTTCTGGAAAACTACCGTTTTTCTGAATTCCAAAGCTCGGAGTGACAATTTTTATTGCAATCTTAATTGAGTTAAAAGAAAAAAAAAAGAAGCAACACAGATCTATCTCTTTCTTTATCTATCATATCTGTGATTATTCACTTTTGTCATGAAAAATTCTACAAAATTTCAATTTCTTACCAATTACGAATACTAAAATAAATTTGTGCGTGTGTAATTTTAATGTACATAATTGCTGTCTATGCAGCTATTTATGCTACTCTTTTCCGTTCCTTTGTTTGGATTTGTTTTCTTAGTTTATTTCATTTTATTTTATTTATTTTTTTTTTTTTTTTTTGAATTGCTTGCGTTGGTCGTTACTTATATCTCTCTAGCCTGTATGCATTATGTATCTCTTTTTTTTCTCCTCGTCTTGTAATTAGAGTAATTCCCAGTTAACGAGCGATCAAAGGAGTAGCACAAGTGGCTTGCACGTTCGCACAGTGACTATTATCGCGTTATTTTCTTCTATTTTCGAACCGCCGCCGCGGGCAACTACGTGTTTACTTTCACTTACGATATGACGTATTGCGCTTATTTATCTCCGCGGTTGTCATTGTTCTTAATAACACGGTAATGGAATTAAACTTAATTATCGTGCCGACGCGGTAATACGCACTTTGTACGCCCGAGAGGTATGCGCGCCATGAGAGCCGTGATATTTGATCGTTTATATCAAGATAACTGGCATTTACACGGCATAAACAAATCCATCACACAATCTTCCCATTGAGAAAAAAATCTTTTTCTAATTATCTCCGTGTAGTATAATATAATTAGCAGAGCTATAAATTATATGACGTCGCGCGCAGTACTTGTATTGATATATTATTCACAATATTATTAAAATACAGAGAAAAAATTAATATAAACAATATATTTAAGTCATTTTTTATATAAACTTCGGGGCAAAATAAAATACACCAAAATAAGAAAAAAGGAGAGAATCAAGGAAGAGGAAGAGAGAGAGAGAGAGAGACACTAGTCTTATAAAATAATAATATCCGACGTATTCGAAGTGGAATTAAGAGAGCTCGCGGTAACAGATCGGTCAATGTAGACTCGACGATAATAACAGCCGGTTTAAACGGTGGCGGGCGCCTTGATATGCAAACGCTGGAATTTCCGTGAGCCAGCGCCGATTGTGCTTCCCGGGCACGAAACCAGCTCCGCGGAAAAGGGCGGAAAGAAGGAGGAGACGGTTAAAAGAGAGATTCTCCCGTCGGAATGCCGTGTACGCGAGAGCTATTCCGGTAATAGCGTCCGTTTACATCGTCCCTTTAGCGTCCGGCGTTTCGCATACGGTATTTCTGTGTGTGTGTACGTCTTCGATCTTCCACGGTGGAAGGATCACGCGCGATGCTTCTCGCGCGAGAGAGGATCGCTTTGATCCTCGTCCGCTCTCGCGAGTGACCACGGAATTCCGCGATAGCACACTCTTCCCGTTTTCGTATGAGATAAAGGGGAAGAAGAGGGAACGCAGCGAAACGCGCCCCGACAAATCGAGCGCATTCCGCGCTCTCTCTCGGTCGCTGAACACGCTCGACGATAGAATGATTTAGACGTCATTAGAGTCTAAACCTCGGCGCTGTGTCTTACAAGATACATATCTGTCCTTAATTGCCTGGATACGTAACTACTCGGAGAATACTTAAAGCAATCATTTCACCGTTTGCGTTCGAACCGCAACGAACAATGAACAGTTTCTTTACTACCGCGCAACGCACGAAGTAGGTATATAATCACGGACAAAGCGAACCATATTGCTGCCGTGTCTCGCAAGTAACCGATGAAGTAAGTCGATTTATCAAGAGAGAGATATATAAGTCAATCGCGTCTAATGTATTCCGAAGGGAATATCGTATAATTCGCAAAAAGTGAAAGCGTTAATCCACGCGTGCGAGGTATCGCCTTTTTCGTCGCGATCCGAAGTGGTTCCGGCTCTCGTCTAAGAGCAAATCGAGTGGTTCGCCTACGTGATATCGAGATCTCACATTACACAGTGCATTCTTTCGCGTGGATCCTAATTATCTTGTTTCACACGAGGAGGCAAAAACGCCCGCCTAATTTCGGGCCGCGACAAGAAGGAGAGAAACGCGGGACCGAAACGACCCGCAGCGACTTTTCGGAATGCAACGGGTTCGCGGGACGCATTCAAATCGCTTCGTCGCTTCGTTTTGCGTCCGCCGCCGCATCGGATTGACGTTGAAGGATGACACGTTCTTCCCGGCAGCGCATCAACGATCCGGGCCCCGCGTCGCATCGTGGGACCGGTCCCCACCCGTCCCCACGGAATCGAGAGAGGGTGACAAGTCTCGCTATGGAGCAGCGAGAGAGAAAGAGAGCACGCGATGCGACGAGCAAAAAGAGTTTTGTGTTCGCGCACGTGGTTAAAACGTCCAGATTCCTGGAATTATAGTGGACGTTTGTCAAGTAACGCTACTTGCACCGCTTTGCCAGCGCGGACACGCTTTATCCCGACCGCTAGATTAACATCAAAGATATAAAATTCAAGATATTTCGCCGAAACAAAATATCTTACCAGAGAACAACGATTATAAACATGTCCAAATTCTCACAAAAATAAAATCACAACGTGTGTTATTTAACACTCTTTTTTGAGGTCGAATGTACTTCACAATATATCGCCGAGCCAACGCGATAACTGACAAACGAGTCAACTACTCACTTCAGAGCGCTAATGCCGACTGCCTGCTCCGGAATTGAAAAAGATTTTCGCATTTTTCTGTTGATAACACGCGTGCCATTTCGTCATGGTTTATTTGCGAGTTACCGGTCGATCACGTGTGAATTTTTATCGTTATACACATATATCGATCTGTTTTCTTAGAAGTTATTCTCAATACCACTCGTTACAACTTAACACAAATTTTTTACAATAATTTGAAATTATAACAAATTTTTTTAAACTAATGAGTTTGAAAATAATTCGAATATCGGATGTAAGTGCGTTCAGTTATTCAAATTTTGCAAACACGTGCTTTATCGCATTTCGAATTTACAAAAATTTTAGAACGTAAGATTAATGTAAGTGTAAAAATGTGCACACGATAAAAAAAAAAAAAAAAAAAAGTTTCTCCCATATTGTATGCAGGTGGAACGTCCTTAATACCACGATAGTTTACGATCTGTTCTGCGATCCATTCCACGTCGTTCGGCCAACGAGGAAGACGAATCGCGGATTCTCGCACAGTAAGAGCCGCGAGGGGGATTGATGAAAGAGCGCGACTTATGCATACCGTGTAAGTGACACGCATGAATAATTCATTCTAATAAAATAATGCAGTCTGCTTCCAGCCACGAGAATCGTCCGACCGAAGCGCAAAAACGTTCCGGGGATCGCGTACGACGGTGTATTGGCACAAACGCGAATTTATTCTTTTAAAACAGCTCTCCGAGAGAAGTGCGATGTTAGATACATTTTATATTCTCGATAAATTGAAATTAAGAAATAGATTTAAAAAAAAAACTAATAGGTCATAAAATTTTTCACGACCCGAATTACTCAATTAACACACGGTGGATTTAGATACACATATTGAATTCAGACGTTGAGAAAATGCAAACACTTGCTGCAAGTGTGTCGCGGAAAGGAAAAATCTCGAGAGAGAAAGAGAAGAATATCAAGATAGCTATCGGGAGAGGGACTCTATTTTCCAGAATCACCATCTTGCAGAGTTCTTATCCTCTCGCTCTTTGACGTCAGAAAATGGAATTGTTGTGCGGTAAATCGGAAACTGTTTTGCCGTCGATCTGGAGTTTTCTGACGTTTTGCACGTTTTTCCGGAATACGAAGTATTTATCACAGAAAAACGTCGATCTAACTTTGCAACTAAGTTTGCGAATAAACAATCGTGTAATGACATAAAAAAAATTATTACATTAATTTCTTGTAGTTCCCCGTGCTATACAATCGATATCGCAATCTTCTCCGCAAATCTCGTACGATCGCGTCAATTCGGTCGGGGGTGGATATTACACGCGTACTCCCCGGTACATAAGGGAGATAACCTATCCCATTTTCGCGGTCGGATTCGCCGTAAAGATTTTTATCTCCCGTGCGACGTCGTCCTGAGGAAAATAGAATCGCCGTCGCTTTCGAATCGGCCGAATTGCCGGCGCTTTCAATTCCCGCGATACACGGGAGGAAGGAGGCGAAATCGTAAGGGGAGGGAGTGAGGTGAGAAAAGGGTCCGAGGCGATACACAGCGCCCGATGTCCGCTTGGGGAGACATTCAATCGTTTGGCGGCAAACGCCTCCAAGATGGCGGATTCGGTCCGATCGGCTCTAATCGCGACGAAGCCGCGGATACGCGGGCGACGAACGAGTTGCCTCGCACGATTTATGGATTCCCTGGGACGTCCTCCTGCGAAATTGTCTTGTTTATCGGGATCGAGTCTTAGAGCACCTGGAGGACCTTGCGGGAAATCGATCTTTCGGAGGATCTGTCTCTACTCCATCTCCCGGTGAAATCCCGGCTGAGATGGAGCGTCTTAGAAAACGGTTGCTAGATGATGTTGCAAGCCAAAGTTGCACCACTTTAGGGAATTAATCCTATCAGTGAAAAGAAAATGTCCGCGAGAGTAACAATTTTTGGTGCGCCAATAGAAGCATTTTTGTCAAAAGCTTTTAAAGTAGCAGCATATAATTGTATAAATCGCGAAAACCATCTATTTTCCCATCGAACTATCACACTTAACCTATCTCTGTCTACAATCATAAATAGACTATGATCACATTCGATTTTGATCTTGATCCCCCGGCCGAAACAGCTATCGTCCCATCGACAGTTCATCCCCCGGAGAGTATTTTCCCAATTCGCCGGTTGTGGAACATCGCTCGGGTCGTCAGCGTGGCTGCTGCGGAAGGGGATAGCGAAGGGACGAAGGGGGAACGAGAGTGGCAAACATTATAATAAATCAGCGGGGCTGTGACGTGAATGTAAAATTGCCGGAACCGATCTGGTCGTGTATAACACGAGGGGGTTGGTAGGGGACCGAGAGCTGGCGAACTGCGAGAAGGGCGGCGAACGGGAGCGGGGGTGGTCGATGGGCCATTGTGAGAGTTATTTGTCATGCTGGCTACGGGTCCACGAAAGAGGGGAGGAGAATCGACGATCCGCGAGGGGTGGTCGTTCCTATTGGCCGATTATCGATGGTTATTGCCTGTACTAAGCGCCATATGTAAAGAACGGGAAGGTTTCCTCGAAAGAATGACGAGCCACCCCTTTACCGCTCTTCTTTCCCTTATTTCCTCCTCTTTCCTTCTACAAGCTCGCGAGCATCGATCTCGATTGTATTCGATACTCGTTGCTCGTAAATCCGGAAGATAATGTTTACAAGGCGTAAAAATTTTTCGCGGAAAAATTGAAGATTATACTGGATTTTTTTTTATCAGGAAATTTAAAATTTGGATAAATTTCCACGCAGAAAAAGAAATTTTTAGAGATTTTTTAAAGAGAAGTTTTAAAACACAAAACAACGCGACATTATTTTCCTCATTATTTCATCGCCACAATCGGGATTTTTTCACACCATGTGTTTCTTTCTTCTTCTTCTTCTTTTTTAATTGATGTAAAATCTAACTGTGAAAAAAATCGGGCAACCATGGCCGTTATTTCGTAATAATTGAGTTACAGGTGCGCTTTTGTGAGGATCGGCCGGCCAATTTCGATTTCGCCCCCGCACCGATTTCGATTGCGTCGATACACTTTCGCGCGCACGTAGCCGGGGTGCCGACGATATCCAATCCGCCTGTTTGGTTTAAGTTTCGGCGGTTCCCTTTTTTTGTTTGTTATTTCGCGCGTTCCAAATTAAATGTACCACCCCGGTTCGGTCCCGGTCGCCCGTTCGTTTTGCTCGCCATTTTTTTCACCTACGCACCCGAACTCTCGTTAACGAGCGCTGCGGAGCAGAAAAAAGTGGAAGCGCACGTTTTTCGAAAAAAACGAACGATCGTTGTTATATTCATTTTTCAAATAATTTCTTTTGAATCGAAAACCTGAATAAAAAAAAAAAAAAAAAAAAAAAAGATCATGGCCGAAACTATAAAATTTAGACGAGCAACATCGCGATAAATTAAATGTAAAAAACGCGGAAAAGTTATAATTGTCGAAGAATAATTC
Organism: Pseudomyrmex cubaensis; assembly: GCA_014825685.1. Lineage (NCBI taxonomy): Eukaryota > Metazoa > Arthropoda > Insecta > Hymenoptera > Formicidae > Pseudomyrmex > Pseudomyrmex cubaensis. The sequence goes on from QVOA01013192.1 coordinate 25,346, forward strand.
TCGAATGATACACGTATCGGAACACAATTTCGGCCTGGTAAATATCCGCGGGGGAGAAGTAATTAGCGCGTGTTCGCGACTCGGCGAATTATCATGGCTCATTCGGAAGGTGATGAAATTAGCGATGCGTTTGCGTGTGTACGAGCGGTAATTCATCGGTCCCGGCGTAAACACATTCTTACCGGTGTCCTTCGAGCGCGGAAATTACAAGGCGGATCGCGCGCCGTATACGAACGCCACCTCGACTAATTGGCACGCGGGACATCGGATTCGCGCCGCTCACGAATTTACATGAAATCCCGATAAGCGCCACGAAATTCCCGGCTTGATTTAATTAGCCGGGCACGGGCCGGCGAGCAGAAATATCCATACAGATGGTGCGAAAACGTGCGTTCTCTCGAACGGGGCGACAAGCCGGCTCGTTATGCCGCGCAAATTGACAACTGTTCGCGATCGAGCGGAAGGATATTCCTTTTCTCCCCTTTTCTCCCATGTTTTTCTCTCTTATAATTTATATCATACAAGTTATATTAATCATCGGTTATACTTGTTTCTCATACGGTTGACTAAGCTGTAATGATTTTTCGTATTTATCCTATGTATTTAAAAAAAACTTCCAAAAAATTTTAATTTCTTGAATACATTTCGCGATGTTTTATTAAATATTAATTTCACTGACAAATAATACTATTTTGACTAAAATTTACACGTAAAAGAAATAATTTCTTTGCATCATTGCACGAATGTTTTTTGTTACTGTAAAAGCGAGGATTGACACTTTGACGGAAGAGAGCGCGAATCCGTACGGTGACTCGAGTGGCACAAAGGTGAAACGCGGCACCCTCAGGGGGTCTGTGGGAACGCGGATTGAAGACTTCATTATTTTTGAGGGGAGAAGTGCCCTTTCTTGTTAGAGGATTCCTCGCCCAGGGCGACGAGAGAGCCCGTCTTGTTAAAATTCTCCGAACTGCATATAAGCGGGACCGAGAGCCATCCTCCTCCCTTTCTGTCTTCTCTCTTTCTCGCCTTCGCTCTCAGTTATCCGGCCTCTCTTCCATTCTACGCACCCCGTCGTATTTACAGCCTCGAAGATTGTTCAAGAAAAAGAGAAAGAGAGAGAAAGAAGAGAGATTGAGAAATATCACAATCCGTTTATACGACGTCCGTGGTTATGTTAATAAAAACATTCTTTATTTTAATGGGGTAAGGAAAGAGTAAAACTGATATTTTCAAGCGCCGCGAGAGAAACGATCTCTTCTAATGAGATCTTCGAGAGCGTTGAATCAAGATAATCATCGACGTGATTCGCATTTTTTATTATTCGTAGTTTTTTTCTCACGCAACGCGCACGTCCGGAAAAAGCTTATCTAGTTCTCTTCCGCGCGATAAGATCCACAGAGCTATTCCGGTAGTGTCGTCCGTCGTTTCCCGAAGGATTCCAATTTGGCATGATCACCCTGCCGTACGATAATCGTATCCTCCTCATGCCGTTCCCCACCCTCGGAGAAATCCGCAAAGGATCGCAACGTAACCACCCCGTTGCGAGCTTGCTGCGATTGGCCAGCCGTTTAGGGGATGAATCGACGCGCGATACCGCCACCGGTTGGCCGGATTTAATTAATCGATCGCACGTATTACCGGCCGACAAATGGTGGGCAGGCGGTTAAAGCGCTCGCAGTTAATGTCGGCGATCGTACGTCATGAAGAATAAACAAGTTCCGCTCGCTCGCGGCCGGCCGGCCGTAATTGCGAATTACATTACGCGGGATTTCGCGGGCGGCGGCGCACGCCGTAAACGCGACGTTGGAAAATTACTCGACCAGAAGAGCGACCGATCGATTAGCGAGGCTTCGTGTTTCATTCGATTAATAAACACTAAAATCGTCGAGATATTCCCACGAATCCAAATTTTCTATCGTTTTTTCACAAGAAAGTTTTTAGAAGTAAATTTTTCAATCTCTGCTATTGTTCTCGGTCTTCGAAAAGAATCGATATGATTCGACAATATGATTAACTCCGATATAATCTATATATTGATTTTATCTCTTTCAGTATTACGTAAAATAACACTTCAGCCACTTATTTTCAACAAAAAGAGTTTAACATTTTTATAACTCAAGAGTACTCGCTGTTATCCATTACGTAGTTACAACGCTATGTGCAGAATTATTTATCGTAATAATTCTTTTTTTTTTTTTTATTCGCGTAAACATTCGATGCGTCGCCATGACAGGAAGCCGAGTCGAGCATGTCAGCCAGTAGAGGTTGCGAAGGTCGACGGGGTGAAGAGAGAATCGGTGTGCGCGGGAGACGACATGTACGACGCTTTCATAAGTTATCGATTGAAAGGGACGAGCACTACTGACATTGGTGGGGAGCAGCCTGTGGTCGTCATGGCGACCGAACCTGCGCCCTGCGAGTTGGACGTTTACCTTAATGCCCGGGAATTACGGGACGTGATTTTCGCCCCGCTTTTCTGCCATCCTCTCCCCCGGTTCTCTCTTCGCCCCTCGCCGCTCGCCCTCTTCGTCGAGGGCGCTTTAGGCGATAATGTAATTTTATCTTCCTCCCCGCGGTGTCCTCCCCCTTCGCCCGCGCCAACCCCCCGTCCGCGCGCGGCCGAGAATGGCGGCGCGAGCGTCTACTTCGAACAAACAACGTTAGTTCATTGGCCGTCCGACGAATTAATTGGATTCCGGGCGAATTAATTGCGGCAGAAGCCACGGCGGGAGCGGAAATTAGATCCGGCAAAATAGAAGAACCGCCGCCATTAAGCGGCGGACACAAAGCGTGTGGCTGAAAGAGGCTACTTTTTTTTTGTGCGCGCGCGCGACGTCCGTGACGGAGAGAAGCCGCCTCCGACTGATAGCGTGAGAAGAGGAATTAATTGAATTTTAAATAATTAATTGGTCCCGACTGCGCCGCGATATCATTGACGCGATCTGCCCGAGAGCGAAATAATTATATATGAATGAGGGGAACATTATGAAATGATGAAAACCGTTTTAGGAACTCGGCGGAAATAAAATATTGTACAGGTTTTTTTAAGGAAAAGTAAGAAAAAAACCTCTCGTAAAAACATTTCGGCGATTTCGCGAAGTCCGAATATTTTAGATTAATTTAGACGATAAAAAAAATTGTAATAATACATTCCCGGCGTTTTTATCTCGATTTTCGAAAGTTACATCGTATATTACCACGCGAGAATTCCGTCCGTGGATTAAGCTTTTTCGGATCGTTACCACAGACCACGTTTCATCTCTAACTACGTCGGCGGAGTTCGAGCCACCCCCTTGGGGGCTGTGCCAACGTAACCCCGCATTAGCTAACTGCGCCCTGATTCGTTGTCGGATCGATCCGAAAAACGGGGAAACTCGGCGCGAATTACAGCACCTTCGGTCAACGCGCAGTTAACTACGTGGAACCGAGTAATTAAACGTCAAAAAAAAATCGTATCTTTTTCGTTCGTACAGTATATTACGATAATAAAATAGAACTCTCTGTAAATTAACGAAATTTTAATATTTATATTAATTGAGCATGTGTCTTATAATCTTATAATTCCAACAATTCGATGCGATTTTTCGAGACAATTCTATTTGTTGCAAAACAAACTATTTAAAAATTCTTACATACGATAGAATCATCCCTCGCATTCTCTAAATTGCCGCCTAATGAAAAGCCCATTACTGGACGTCGGGATACATGTCATTAATTAAGACGTACCATCCACGGTAAACAGTCACGAGTCCTAAACAACCTTATCGCGTCGACACGATCGATCTCTCAGGGAAGCGGAATATACTCTCCTCTCATGCTTTCCGCGAGTACGCTAAAGCTCGGGTTCGCGGCAAAGAGCCTGACACGGTTACCATGGAGTTATGTAAATCGCCGGATTACTCGTCCCTGCAAATTGGAAATCGCAGGGAGAGAGGGAGAAGGAAGAGAGGATGTTCCAAGCCCGCCTCTCTCACTATCCGACTATCATCCTCCCGGGTGGATGAGACCGGCGAGAGAGATGGGCTTTATACGAGGGGGTGGTATGGTAAGGTGCCATTCTCGACGGAGTTACGAGCGCCACTAACCGGCACACCACCCTTCGTCGAATCATCCCCTGGGCCACGTTACACGCATTAACTAAACGGCGGCTCTGATTGGCTCGCCTCCTCACCCGGACACTGATGATCTCTCCGCAACCTCTGTTGCCAGAGGAGGGAAGAGCGAAGTAGGATGCGCGCTCGACCTCGTGTGCTCGACCGCGGCGAGAAAGGAATTCTTACGTAAGAGGGAAAACGTGTCAACGATCCACAATTTTCTACGCCCCTTCTTTCACATTTTCTCGAGACTATCTAAAGTCGATCAAATTACTTGAAAAAAAAATTATTATTTCACTATAACTCTGTGCAATCGCACTTTTTTCATTTTCTTTTACTGATTTTTACTTAAAACTACTTTCTTCTCTCGTACTGATCCTCCACCGTACGAATAAATAACTTTTCAAATAAATAACTTCGTAACATATTTCAATGCATATGTCATAGCTAAATAATGCAAATAGAAGAGACATTAACAAAGACAAAGTAACAAAACAGGAAGTCCGATCGCATTTATAAATACAATAAATAGGTGCAGATACTACACTTTTTCGTTTAGAATTGTTTGTTTTTGCACCAATCTATTTTGTCTATTTTTACATGTTTCTGACATTCGGTTCACTGAGTTCGTTGTCAAATATCGAGCTTTATATTTCACATTTTTGATAACAAATACGTACATATGTTACATACAATATAGTTACTATTGATCCAAAACAAACTTAAAATTACTTCATCTAAAATATAATTTTTTTACTGCAATACATTTTGAATTTTGAACTCTTTTGTGAACATTTTGTATTCGACACGTCCCTGAATTATCAATTATTTTAAAAACATTCATTTAAAAAACAACAAAAAAGACAACCATACAAGTTGTTATAAAAATACCTAAATAAGAAGAAACAAAAAAAGATTACAATCGACTGCATATAAGCATTGAAACTAACAATGGGTCTTATATATTTCACGAGAATGAGATGAAACAAAGAAAAACCCTTGAAATATCCGAAAAATAAATCTTAAAGAAAAAAAGACTAATGTTTTAACTTTACACTAAAAGTCCGACTAGCTGAGATAAATGACAAGTTAAATGCCATAGTATTAACGATAACGGAAAGTGTCCTTAACATGTGGTTCTATTTAAAACGCACTACGTGCTGTAGGCTCGAATTTCTTTCTTCTTTTTTTTTGAAAACATAGACGTATTGGGTGATGGTACTAAAGAAAGATCCTTTCTTCTTATCAAAGTGTCAAGTGAAAAAATTTTATCGCGATACGACAATTAACAAGAAAAACTTATTAGATTAAAACTAAAAGCTTATATAGTCGATACGTATAATATAGCAAAACATATATATAAATGTAAAAATATAATATGATGTTTTATATTTTTCTACTGATGATATATTTATATATATCATCAGACAGAACCGTAAGATTATTAAAATATATTTAATTTTTGAATGAGCAGCTACGCCTTAATTTCAAATTATGAGCCATTCATTCGCATGTTACACTTCGGAACTTGTAAAAACAGCGTTCTTTCAAAGGCGTTCCTTCTTTTTAATTCTTTTACACGCACCGCAACTAATCCTGAGCCAGAACCTTCAGTCACTTAGACCCGGTTATTCGATACGACTAATGGTCACGAGACTCGTAATGACCGAATAACATATCCAAAGTGCCGACAATACTTGGGGATGCGTTTGCCGTCAATTTTACGAAAATCTCAGACAGATGTCTGACAAAGTACAATAGTTGTTATTCTGCAAAGCTTCGGTGTGTTCAAAATTTATTTCGTAGACGTTGGATAAAACCTTCAAGACGTTTGTTTGCATTTGTCTCGAATTATGTAGAAAATAATTGCATTACAATATTACTGTCACAATATAACTACAATTGTATGATAATGTAACAATTATATAATAATGATGTTAATGTGTGACGTAATTATAATGTACATATGGTAAAAAAACCATCATTATTTCAATTTTGCTTTGGTGAATCGCGGCAATCGACCAAAATTGCAATTGATTCAACCAACTCTGCCTTTGCACTGAAAAAGAATTTTTTTTTTTTTCGCGAAGGGAAAGAAAAAACGACATCACGGCTATACCAAAGGACTGCGCACCGCAGCCGAAAACTCGTAAAGACGAGATTGCCTGCTCGTTTTACGATCCTTCTATCGCGTTTTCTGGATTATTTGAGAAAATGGAATTCTTTGTGAGCGCCCGAGTCGAGTGGTTTTGGGAAAAGCCGCGCACGGAGGGGTGAGAAGGGGTGAACGGGATAAAACTATTGCAACGCGCGCGAGGGCGACGATCCGACGGTAGGGGAAAGACGTAAAGTGCAGCATCCACCAGCCAGTGGCGGTTCGAGAAAGCATACAGCTAGAAGTGGAAAGGGTGAGGGAAGGGGATGAGAATCGAGAGCGCAAAGTGGAGGCGAGTAAGAGCCGGCTCTAAAATGCAAACCAGCCGGAAAATCGTAAAAGCGAAAATGTTACAAATGTAACAGCCCGCTCGCGGTCCGCCCTGCTGTCTCCCTCTCCTCTCTGCTCCCTTCGCCGCCACCCTCAATGGGCGTTGCGGGGTCGCAACCTGCGCGTCGTGGAAACTGACGAAAAAAAAAAAAAAAGAAATACGCCAGATTGCGCGGGGGGATGTGGATGATGGGCGAGGAGAGCGAGACGCCACTCACCGAGAGAGTTCGCGGGGGCGAGAGTAGGTAGGGAAACGAGATACCCGCTCGCATTCGTCAAGCGTTTTATGGCGGCCTGGCGTGTTCCTTGAGCCCGAGGACCCGGGAAAAACGCCCGACGAGAAAGGGCGGAGGCCTTGTAAAAAGACCGCTACGAGTGAATGTCTCGCACATTTTGTCGCCATCACACGCTGAACTATATTTCTCTCTGCCTCTTTTTTTCAAGAACGCGGATAATGGCAAGACTTCTAAAACTTTCCGAGGCTCAAGAGGATTCATGAGATACGCTCTTCGATCACCGGGGATTAAATCTTAAAATGGCTTTTCAAAAGGCAAAAGGTTGCTCGACACACAACAGAAGGATATTCTTTTCTTGTAAGCTTTTTCGTCATCTTACAAGAAATTAAAGAACGGACAGAAGAATATCGGACAATGTTCGTAGTGATTTGACATAATTCTGTTGACTTTCAAAGAGCGAGGAAAATCAAGAAATCATTCATCTCGAGGGCGCGATTACGGTCATTCATACTATCAATTACTGTCATATTTAAAAACACATTTGTACATAAAATAACACTCAGATGAACAGAACTGAGAAAACAAACTATCGATAAGATCTATAATATTCTGCAACGAAATTTACTTTGAAACCGCGCTCCCTAAAAATGTCAATAATAAGAAAAATAATATGAAAAAGGTCAATACAGCAACAAGATGACTCAATTATAACTTGATCAGACGTCCAAATATTGTTACTCGTCCAGTATTGTTGCTCGTATTGGCCATGTTCGCCTATTATTATTGAAATTTGCTCTATAAGGAATAATCATCTTTCTTAACCGATACAATATTCATGAAGGCTTCGTTTTATGACATCTTTGCAGTTATATATTTTCTATTGTACATATTGTGCTACAATCCACTTTGCTTTTATGTTGATAAAACGTTTGAGAGAGAGAAAGAGAGAGAGAGAGAGAGATTGTGTTGCAATGAAAGAAGCGTGTACATATGAAGGAAAGTTACATCGGACTGAATGTGATTTAGGATCAATTGCATCCGCGTCCAGCGATCGGACGTGACCGGACGGCCGGCACCGCGCGAGCGTCGTAAATTCATTAATAAATTACGCGAGCCAATTATAATTCTGTCCAATTCCGTGGCGGGCGTGTAGCTAATAAATCACGGCAAAGTAACGCGAAAGCGAAACCGAGAAAGGGAGGGAGAAACGGCGGACGTGAAGAAATGAAAGAGAGAGTGAGATAGAAAGAGAGAGATAGAAAATTCATTGTGTACCGACGACGGCCGATGAGAAGTTCAACTTCCCACTTCTGAACGACGGATGAATGAGAGTGTGATCAATCGCGGGAGATAGCGAGTAAGAAAAAAAAATACACATATCTGACGCGCTCGCGACGAATTAAAGAGACAATTCCCGAGAAGGACTTCCGGCAGATTTTAGTCTGTGCGTTTCGCCGATGTGTATCAGCTTTTGAGATCGGATGTCGCGGCGCTTTGTGATAATAAATATTGATGGCGGTTAATTGAATAAATTACTTATCATTTTACACACGAGGTGTATAAATCTCGCTGTCACGACAGCCGTCAATCGCCACAACAAAGCATATAATTAATGAAGCGCGTTAAAGTAGCGCGTATTACGGAATAATGATTTCCTTGCAAAAAGCGTTGGTCAAAAGGAAATAAGAGATGAGGAGCGTCCTTGTGCCAAGTATACCCCCAAACAGTCTGTCAATCACGCACGGTGGCGCACAATATCGGACGGCACGGTAATAAAAACGAATATAATTTCCATATAATTGCGCCCGCGCGCCGGTCGCGCCAATCTCGTTCCGCGAGTGAATCGAGCCGCGCGTGAAGGAGAAGCGTGACGAAGGGAGCGTGTCCCGGGTGATCGACAACACGGGCGGAATTGCGCTCGGTATATGAATGGAGAGCGAAGCCGCCGCCGCCGTCGCCGCCGCCGTCGCCGCCGTGCCGGTCTTTCTCTTCGCACACGGGGAGGCGGTTACGCATCCGGTAGCCGAGGTCCATTCCGGCCGCTTAAAGCGTCGAGGTGCTTTTTAAAAGACGCGTCGGAGACCCGTGCGCTCCAACCCTCTCTCGACCGGCGAGGCAAGAGAGCGCCTTACTTTTTGCTCGAAATCAATTTGTAGAGCACAGTCGATTAATTCCGTGGCCCCGGCCCAGGTGGCTGCGCGGTAGTTCTCCGGAAAGGAACAGGAGAGAAAAGAAAAAAAAACATCACCACGAAGCGTTGCGACTACGCAACGTTTACGTGTGCGCGTCTTATATATCGGCCAGGACGCGATCCCCATAAGGTCATCAGGGTTCGCATAACTGGCCGATGAGTGCGCCCGGGGTGGTCTCGCCTTTCGGGGTAACCGCCTGTCTCACCTTCCAGTGTTCCTCTATTCCTGGAAGCCGATCAGGGATCCGGCAATTAACTAACATCCACGCGAAGGGACGGATGAGTCACATGTCGTTCGAAAATATCGTTCGCATAAATCTCTAATTTCTCGGACGCTGTGTCGATCTCAAATAACATTCTGAAAAAGACCAGTGGCTTTTTAAAATAAAATTTTCTTTTCTTTTCGAGCAAGCTCGCGTAATGCGTCAATTTTGCATTGTAGTTGTAGGTAGATCGCGTAAGACAGGCATCTAAACTCGCGGGAGTGCTCGGTACCGGCATTTCTCACCGAATACGCGCGCGCGCGAAGGAAACTCGCCTGTCTCGCTTTTCTCTCTCGACTACCGGAAACCATCAACCAGCTCGCTCGATTTCGGCATGCTGGAAGTACGCGCTAGTAAAACGGCGCTGAATTGCGACCGCAATTTCGCTGATCGTTTTTCTACGATCCTGACAGATTCCAGAGGACGCCTCGGTCCAGAAGGGATGTAGAAAGAGCGCAGTAACGGACAACACACTCCGCGTCCATCTAATATCTTCTCAAATAAAATTGCAAATTCAGAATGTGACTGTAATCATATGTTTTTTTTCGCATAGAGATATTTTTTTATCTTTGATGAGAATGAATTTTTACAGGCAAATATCGCGAATTTGCTGCGCAGTCTTGCCGTAAATCCGTCGGTCTCCACGCGAAGACGAGAAATATCGGCGCGGGAATAGACGAAGAGAAAGACGCGCCGAAGAGATGAGAGCGCGCGGTAGTACAGGAACGCATTTTTTGCGCAGCGCTTACCGCTACACGGCAGAGGTGCACAGTCGTTGAAAATTGCGAAAAGCGTCGGCAGTTTCGCTGGGCGGAGTGGCGCGCTAAACAAACAGTAGTTGCGCGGCGCGAGCAATCACGCGCGGGTTAGCGAGGGATCGTTCGCCCATCGAGAAGAAAACCGGGGCATGATCGCCGGAGTCCCGCCGCTATGACGAGACTGCAAGGTGAAAATTGTCGGTTTGCCGCCGCGAACAGCGCGGTCCGGGCGCGAGGGGAAAGCGGGAGGTTGATGTAAGTGAGCGAGTTGAAGAGCAAAGGCCGGCAGCAACCTTCGGTTTTATCGACTCAAATTGGCCGGAAAGTCGAGTCCGCACGTGTGCGCGCGCGTTCCTTCTGTGCCGTCTGCACCCTCTTTTCTCTCTTTTTCCCGGGCACCCTCTCCCTTTCCTCTCATCGCCGCGCGGAGAGCAAAGCTTCTTTTTCTTTCCGGTTGAGCGCGCTCCGTTAACGCGCTTCCGAGATGGTTTGTTTGCACAACGCAACGTAAGGGCTTCCAGGTCGCTGGAACAAATCGAACAAGGTCGTCGCTTTCGAGAACATTGCTCTAACCGCAATCTTGCTTTATACAGAACAGAAATAATATTTCCTCTTTTTTTCGTGATTTTTTATCCATATTCTTTTATTTTATTTTTTCATGTCCTCGCAATTTTCTTTCAATACCTAATTTTTATTTAAATAATATTATTTTATTTTCTCCCGTAACTATTCAAGATGTTTGCTGCGTTGTTGCGATACGGACAACGATCTCGCAATATTTCCGCCAAAAAAAGATACATCAAATATTCCACGCGTAAAATCATGATTTAACGTATCCGATTACGTGTGATTAAGTGCATGAGCGCGCTCCGCCGAGCGAGTGATCATATTGCGATGCCTCACCCTTGCTAATCGATATTAGACGCGAAATCGCGGAATTAAAAGGAGCGGAACGGAGGCGAGAGGCTGGTACAGTGCTCTCTCGGGAGCGATTTATTCGAGAACATAAAAGCTCACGATGCTCGAGTTCCCATTAAATCGATGCTGTGCCGCCGTCGCTGCTGCTGCAGCGAACATTAATTAAAAGACTAAAAACCGTTCTCAATGTTTCGGATGGACATCGGCCAAGTGAGGTAGTTCGCACATTGCAGGACGCGATTAAAAACTTCAATAGAAAAAAAGAACAAGAAAAGAGAAAAAGAAAGAGAGAGAGGCGGGAGTCCTGGCATGCCGGTGCGGCCTACGAACGAATATTATTTATACGCGTACACGCGTGCGCACGTACACGCACGGGCAATAAGCAATAATTGTGTGTCTCGCGTCTCGGCCGAGATATTTATTACTGCCGGAGGTGATTCGAAAGAGCGGCCCGCGAGGAGGATGAGATAATACGTTCAGGAAGTATCCAGAACGACGCGATTTCGCGTATAGTCCTCGTGAGCGGAAAAATCTTGCGAGGAAAAAGAAAGAGAGCGGAAAGGAATTCGTTTAAATCCGAGATCAAATCGTAAGATAACGTAAGAATCCGGACAGACGTTAATGCAAAACTCATCTGAGTGAGTTAATGTAGCGTAAAATAGCATAATTCGTATTAGTCCGATTGCCCTTTCACGTGTAATTGAAACGCTCTGTTTATCGATCGCGATGCATCCTTAAAACAGATATTCGCACGATTGAATTTCACAATTAAAATATCTTGTTTTCTCCGATTAACAATTTACAGTTCCGACTATCACGAGCCAATTATATTTGAACGAATACGGTAACACAGACATTGTGTTAGAAATTCACTTGTTAAAAACGGAAGAAGGCAACATCTGCAATTGATTTTTCTCTTTAACAATTATATATATATTGAACGTCCGGAGAGAGACTGGCAAATATACAGCTAAACGACCGCGAAACGAATGGCTGTCTTGCATTTTTCAGCGATGGCCGTCTTCGCACAGCTCATTACTCGCTTACGGAGCGAACAATGCGCCGGGCGAGCTTCGCGCGCGATTCGCGGGATACGTTGCGTCCGATACGGACGCGGGGGGGTTGTGCAACGCCTGTGTGTGCCGATGATATATGTAATTATATTACAGATAATATTGACGCGCGCGGCGGGTTGCGAGATTTATCGCGCATTGTGCCGAGGAGAGCGCGCGCTCTCGATAAAAAGCTTTTTGGAGCAATGCGCGCAGGGCCGCGTAATTGTAGCTTATAAGAGGCGACTATTTACGTGCACGCGAAGCGCATGCAATAAGCAATAATCGCGAGTGCACGTCGACCGAGATATTTATTGTTCCCCGGGGGAAACGAACGCGCGAAAGGGAGATGCGCGCGCGCGCAATAATATCCCTAGAAATTAAATACAGATTAAGAGAGAGCAATAAAGCACACGGGAAATCTCGGGGCGTGTTTTACAAATCGTCGCTCACTTTTTATTTATATCATCCCGGAAGAGAGGATCTAAAGACCAAAAAATAATAATAGAATAAGAACGGGAAACGGAGTATAACGGGAGAATATAAATTCGCGCTTGCGGAAAACACAGAGAGAGAAACACATCGTTGAGAACACATCTCAACACGCCGCCGTAATATTCGTGATTATTTTAACACATCGCGCGATGGCTAACGATCGAGTCGATTGGAAATTATTCGCCTTCGTTGCGTCGAAGGTGTGTTCGCGAATCTTATTCTTCTTTTCTCGCGATAGCGGTTCGCGAATAAAATACACAACAAGGCCGAGCGGCGATCGAGTTGTCAGTCGGAAGAGCAATCGATTAGAGTTATGAGCTGCTCTTAACGAGCATCTGCAACAAGATCGCGCAACGACAGAGATACCCGCGAGAAGTCGTGTAATAATAATCGGCCAGGACGAAACGGCGCGCGCAATTACGACACTCTTTCCGCGGATGGATATGTCGGCCGCGGTCGGATGCTGACGATTAACCTTGAACCGCAACTCTTTACGATCCTCGTTTAAGATCACCGGATTGCCCCTAATCGCTATTAAGTATCGGCTCGCGGCTTAGCTCGCGTGACGTTTTTACGATCCAAGTACGTCCTTACGTGACCGATCAAATGCTGTTAATCGCGAGACACGATGCGCACGTATATATGTTTATCTCCCTCCTCCTTTGCCGCAATTTTACGCAATAATTGTATCATGTCTTAATGACGCCGATTGTTAGGAAATTGTTTGTCATTGGCAAATGCGTTCGTGTATGCATAATTATCGCATGATATCTTTATTTATTATGTACAATATGTTTCTTTACGGTGAAACAAAATTACAAGGGCATCAATTATTTTGTGCTACAACGTTAATCAATGCGAGATCGAAAATATTGTTATTAATGTCCTTAATATTCTCGTGTATATGAACTTTAATTCCTACTTGTAACGATTCTCAATATTTAACAATAACGATTTAGTCTGCTCATAATTTTCATTTCATTAAAATACACGTAAGAACAAATATATGTATTTTTAATAAACTTTTAAAAATCTATGTTCTCTCGCGAAAATCACATCGACAGTTTTCACGGAGCTCGTAAGGAGCGCGGCTTGAAAAAGTAAAAAGATAAAAAATTACGTCACGTATATTATAAATATAAGCAAGTGTACACACGCGATTCCTCTATCGAAAAATCCTTATGTCGCAATGAGAGCGCACACGCCTACGCGCGCACGTGTCTCGACTCGACCCGATACACCGGGCGAAGGGTGGCAAGAACAACACGACCGTCCACCACCTCCCCAACGTCCGCAAGGACAGCGATCGAGTTCCGCCGCACGTAGTACATTACGTATTGTGTGCTTACAGTTTATAGGATGATGCGCGGCCGATCTCATTCCCTGTGTTCCTCCCTCCTTCTCTCACCCCTGTCTTCTCCATCCCAATTCCCCTCCCCCCTGTAGTTAACTCAAATTGCATTATGGCAGGGCTGGTTGCGTTCTGGATGCCGATTGGGGTGGGTTCGCGCGTAGGGTCACGGGAGGATGAACGCACTACACTGTGTGTGCGCTCCGCAAATACGAGGTGGTTGCGCTTCCATCTTACGTGCGTATGTGCGCGCGCGTGTGCGTGTATCGCGCGTCACGCACGCTGACCCCCGCGGCGGATCAGGACTATTTGTTTAATAGGGATTATTGTGTCGGTCGGCGGGGATGATAGAGACGCGAATTGAAATCAAATGACACGTGACGCCCCTCTCGCCAATGACGGCCTCTTTGTGCCGTGATGCACGGCGATGCGGTTCGTACGCACGTATAATATCGACCTTGTTACCGTATTGCCGCTACTGGTGCGTTTCGAGGATACATATAAGTGCGTGTATAATTCGAGCTGCTGCCTGCCTGCAAATTTGCAGCTGCAGCTTTAATTCGATTATTACATCTGAGAGCTGGAGCGATTCCGAAATTATGAAAATTCAGCGCGAACATTTCCACACACATATACGCGGTTTTCTCGAAGCAAAATTAAATTATCGAATTTAATAATCTTGAATATATTCGCGGAGAGAAAGAGAGAGAAAAAGAAGTCTTGTTACAAAATTATTACACAAATTACACTGGACAACGTGCTCATCAAGGCGATTATTTTTTTCTTTTTTTTTTTCATTTGCTTTAACTGTCTCTCTATGTGTACACGACGGCGGAGAGAAAATGACGGCGTTTTACCGAACTGGATTTACAGCGGGCGCCGCCGCGCATTTGCGAGGATCCGTTATGTTGTAATTGGCCGGTCGTACAATTACCGCGCGATTACTTCGCTCCTACTTCGCTCTGCGTAGTGACGTTAAATACAGGTAAGGGGTGTTGTAACGTTACCGGAATTGCCGGTGCGCGCGTCGTTTACAAGCAACACAATTATATGTGTGTCCAACGTTGTCGCGGCGATTGCCGAGGAATTTTCAGCGCATTAAATTGCTTTATTATATAATAGAAAAGAGAGCCATTCGTTCGAAATACGAGCAAAACCGCCTATCCCGCATAAAAAAAAAAAAAAAAAAAAAAAAAAATATCTCTCGCGTTAATGGTGTAAGAATGTGTTATCAATTCAAGTTTGTTATAGCGCCGCCGTGGCCAGCGCACGATTGACGCAATTATCACTTGTGATTCTTGAAAAATAATATTTGTATGACGTCGAAATTGTTTTCCCAATTGTTTGTCGTTTCCGCGAAACAACGGACTTGCGAAACAAACAACGACCGGAGAAGCACGCGATATGTATTTATCTCATGGAGAGATATTCGACGAGGTGAAACAATCTGACGCAAAAAATTATCTCGAATCACGATAATATCACGAGAGTTAATTAAGTAATTTGGACGCGGATCGTTTAATTAAATTAATTATCCGAATCCACACAGCCGACGGGGTATCGTCGTGAACCGAGACGAAGCGATAATTCAATAAGTAATTCCGCAACGTTTCGTCACAATTACATCAGCTCGTTCTAAACGAGCGGCGATAAAAGCATCGATCTCTCTTTCTTTCTCTCGACTGAATTATTTCTCGCTTCCGATGTCGATGTAGCAGCGCGTCGCGATTTATCTAATTAGCGACGCTGAGGCAATACGTATAAGATTTGAAAAAAAAAAAAAAAAATAGCACGTTTAACAGCAGAACGGCTGTTTGCGGCGCACTAATGAACGCCGCTAATGAGAAGATTAATAAATTATTCGATATTACGAGATATTGCGACGTCAGCAGCAACGCTCTTCTTCTGTATCGACAATAAAACCGTGTCACGGTTGAAACGCGATAAACTCTTAATAATTACACAACCTCAGCGTAAAAACAAATCTAGTTAGACGCGATATGAGAAATACGACAGAAATACGAGATCTCTTTTATCGTCACAAAAGACACATTGGATAAAACGAGTTCGAAATACCAAGGTCATTCTCCTCCCTCTGACGAAACGAGAAGAGTGGCAGCAAAGTGCGGATACTTCCTAAAGCGCAATCGCGCGGCATTCGCGCCGTTCGATCGCACGATACAAGGAATTCGTCTTTCCGGAGGCAAGCGCTGCTTTTCCCCGCGCTGGAAGGCCAAGAGCCAACGAGAAACATATTGTTGCGCGGAGAAAGAAGAAAGAGAGGAGGAAACGGAGGAAAGGAAGGCTCGGATGGCGAGCAAATGGAAGTCGGTGAATCACGAAACAAGCGGTATGTAAATCCGCGTAACGGGGCCGTTTATTCGTCCCATAAAAAGGCCAATAAAACCTTCTTTCGCAGTGGAAGATGCGCTCATCCCGCCGCAGCTTTTCGTTCGCCGCCCCTCGCGCGCCCCTTCCCACCTCTCTCTCGGAAAAATGACAGAGAATAAATCGCCGTTGGGATAAAGAATGCGAGATTCTGGAAGTCGGGAGTGAAACGAAGAGAAAGAAAGTCATGTCTCTCGCTCTTTCTTCCCGTTCTTTTCTTTCTGCCTCCCTGTTTTCCAGTTATTTTGCCCTCCGTACGACGGATTTCCAGAAGCCGAGAGAAATCGTTCTACATATTGCCCGGAATTGATCCTCGCGTCTCGCCTCTCTCTCTTTCTTTTTCGCCCCCGGTATAAACCGGTTCTTTTTTTTGTTGAGGAGGGCAGGGGGTTGGCAAAGTTACACATCCTCCATTCGACGCCGCGATCTCCGTGTCAGCGAAGGGTGACGAACGAGCCGGGTGATTGTGAAAATTTCCGTAAAACGAGAGAAAATGGAAGCGCCGTTTCTTTAATTAGGCGTCTCTCGAATCTCGACTGGTGATTTATCGCGGCTACCGATCGAGATTTACACGCCGAGACATATTTAGATGCGACCGCGGTTCGAAATAGCCTTTGCTTCTTCTAATCGCGAGGCAGTAAAACAAAAGTGAGCTTTAATTATTGAGACGATAATTTTTATCGTTTCTTATGATGAAAAAAAATATCTTAATTCACGGTTTTACAGTGATTTTAGCTTATATTTAGCGACATTTCTTTATAATGAGTGTTAGTGACGCGCGCGTGCGAAATTTTCGTAATTATAACGAAAAATTTTTTCATTTTTGTTCTATCGTATTTCTCTTTTCTCTATTTGTTCACTTTATCGATCTTTCGTGTAGTTCGCATTCGACTGTGTATATGTAATAATAATAATAATAATAATTTGCAACACAGGGAATACGGTAGCGATTTTCCCGCGGTAAATGAACGTGAAAGATGGCGAGGGACGAGTGGATAATCCGGCGGGTAGCGCGTTTACACTGTAAACAACGTCTTCGGTGTTGGGAAAATATTATTGTAACGGGGGGGTTGGCAGCCTCGGTGTGTCTGAATCCTCGTGAAAGCGATACAGCAGTTTATATCGCGTAGCCAGGTGCCAACTTTCGGAGATAATGCTCCAGGGCAATGAAGAAGAAAAATATAACCGGTAGCAACGCGGGGCTTCGCCTTCGTTCGACTGTGTACAACCGACAGTCGTAATTACAACAAATCGTTATCGTATCATTGACGCTCAAAATCGTATATTTCGCTGTGTTGCGTAAACTTTCGCGCGTCATGACAACGATGATTTAAATGCTCGTAATAATTCTTAAACCAAATAAATCAAGTTGTATTAACTCTGTTCTTAAATTATCTCTTCTTATCGCTTCTAAGCAAAAAAAAAAAAGACTAAGAAACGACTTGACGTAGAAACGATTCATTCACATCGAGAAGCAAAACTATAATTAGCGCCTATTTGTCTTCATCTACTCGGACCAAAAGAAGAATTTTGATTTCGAATGACTGAACAGCACGTGCCGTCCGTGATTCGAAACAGATTTTCTCCCGAAATTTAGATGAAACTTGAACTTTCTCTCTCTCCAGCTTATTCTGTTACAATAAATATATGTTTCTCTCGTTAATTTCCTGCGACTGTTTACTACATTTTCTCTGACTCTTACAAAGTGAGATCTTATATTACCGAAACAAAAAAAATATTACACACTGACGATCGAAATATACATGACGAAGAAATTTGCCGAACTTAGAAAATTATTTTTGTTCATTTACATCAAACATTGCATGAACAATATTCAAATTTCAGTACCAGTTATTATGCGTTATTAAAACTGTTATTAGAGAGTGCGAGAGAGAGAAAAGTTAATCAAAACGTTCTAATGACGTACATAAAATCGAATACACACTGAACACGCAGTTTGCAATTAATATAAATCTCACGAAACTGCGCGGGCGACAAATCCCCGCCGTCAATTTCTTGCTCGTATTACCGCCAGATAATATTGCAGGCTCGAAGAAAGAGGGTGAGAGAGAGAGAGAGAGAGAGAAGAAGAAGACTCGAAGGGTACGAAAGCTATTCCTCGTCCGGATGTTGAACGGCTGCGAGCGGAGTAGCAAGTTGCGCTCTCCGCTCGCTCTCTTCTTCCCTACCTCTTCTCTCGTCGACAAATCGCTCGAGGCGTGCTAACGAAACCATCGTAAGCAGGCACTTCGACAAATTCATAAAGTACAGTTCATAAAACGCGTACTTAAGGCGCGGGGCGCGGACGGTGAAAATGCGCGGGGCTCGTAACTCGGCGGCGTAACCGGCGTGTTAAGTTGAGCGAATAAAACGACGGCGCGTGCAGCGCGCGATGTTTCTGTACATCGATTCAGGATATATTCCGGATCATCGAGGCATTTATATGGGCGTGGTCGCGAGAATTTTCAAAATCGATATTTTTTATTAAAAAAAATCAAGTAGCTTCAATAAAAGACTTATCGATTGCAATTTCAAACTCGCGGAATTTCCTCATTTTGAGCTTTCGGAGATACAAAATAAAATAAAACGAAGTGTTTTCTACGTCATTTTTCGATTATGTGCGATGTGCGTAACGGCGAATAATATATTATTGCGAGCGAGAGAACGCTTCCTCTTTCTGCTTCAACGTGCAATAATAATGGCAATAAAATTCCTACCTTTAATCGCCATCCTCCTTTTCCCTCTCGTTTTTTTTCTCCTTTAGACACTCCGCACGCTGGACGCACGTCCCGAAGATCCCAGTTAGACATCCTGAAACAACGGACCGCGTTCATTGTTAAACAACAAAGGCGTGATTCATTAATCGCGCGTGCAAGCAAGCGGCACGCGAGTGAGCATAATGACGGACAATGGGCGCGAGCATACGTATGTACTACACAGCATTCGATCGCACGCTGTAAATTCCGGCAGATGCATCAGTGGGATGCATCAGCCGGGCGTAACAGGATCCCGGCGATGGATGCGCACCGTGCGCATTTCTCTTTCTTTCTTCCTCTCTCTCTCTCTCTCTCTCTTTCTCTTTCTCTTTCTCCGGAGATGCGTGAGCGTTTGTTTCTGGGAAGCTGGACAAAGTAACAATCGTCCGTAAGGAAATCGCCCCACACTCTCGGAGAAACCGATATTAATTACCCGTTCGCCTCTCCTCGCAGTCGGAAGAGAGCACGGTAATATTCGTCACTGGGCGCGCACACGGGGCCCCGCGGGGCCCGAAAACATTTATACGGCACTCCCGCCACCAGGGCGTAAAGCGAGAGAGATCGAGAGTGTGTTAAAACGCATTCTAATGCGTGAATGCGTGCGTGCTGGTCCGCGCGAGCGTGTGCACGATGCTTTAACAAGGGTCTGACAGGCTCGTTGCCGTTGTTATTTATCGGTTATGTCGGCGCATCTCCCCATCTCTCGACGAGAGAAGCCTCCGCTATCTTCTCTCTCTTCCTCCCTCCTTTCGCCGTGTATCTCTCTTACTCTCACTCTCTTTCTTTCGCTGTTCTCCTCGTCTTTCTCTCCGTAGCTTCGCACCCCGTTATTCGCCCTTTCTCTCTCTTTCTCTCTCTTTCTTTCCTTGTCTCGCTCAACCCCCTCACTCTGACTCGCGCGTGTAAAAGTCGTACGCCCATGTGTGCATACCAACAGCGTAGTCGTGAAACTGGGCTCTATATATACGCGAGCTTCATTCGCCGATGGTTAACACGGGATGAGCAATGAGAACATAATTGGTCCTACCGCTAAGATTTAGCGCCGCGAATATCCGCATTTGCATCGCCACGGCAAATTGCAGTTGTGCTGTTGTGCGTGATCACGCTCTTAAAGTCTCGACTTCATCAGATAGTGGTAAATGAAAAGTTTTTTTTCTTATTTTCGCTAATGTGTCTTCCTCCCTTTCGCAGCGAACACGCCGCACTCAATAAGTCAACAACCTCAAAATATTCCCTTGAAGAAGAAATGGTATTGACATTGATAATTTATGAAAAAGTTGCTAGTTTTACTTTTTACGTCTAGCGACGATAGAACCAAAAAATGCACGGCGTGACAGTCAGCGCACTACGTATGATAACAATATAAAGAGATTTCTGTAAAAGTTTCTATTTATTTTATATTTAAATAAATTAAAACAACTTCTAAGTTTTTAAAAACACAAATGGGAAAACTTGGCAGTAATGTTCGCAATAAGAAATACAAATAGCAAAACAAATTTGTGTTAAAATCCCCGTGTTTTTACGCCACTGGCGACCATAATATGGCTTATGGAGATGGCGATGGTGGACGAAAGCGTGTTTTCTGCGATGGATCGTGGTACACCACGACGTTAGAGCGCGCGAAGAGTGCAGAGTGGTTGCGAGGAACAAACTGTTAGCCGCTAGCACGTGTTAAAAACATAACCACTTACTTGAATGGGGTTAGAGTTTATTTATCGCCCTCGCACATTCTCCCCCACACGCGCATCATCCCCGGAGATAATTCGACCGGGTATATACGCCCGGAGAGCAGCTGAGATTATCGTGGAAAAGCCACCGCCGCGGAGAGATCGCTTTCTCCCGCCCACTGAGTGATTTCGGCACTTAGCGTTGGCAAACGATATTGGAGAATGACGGAATTACGACTTCCAGTTGGCTCACCCTCGAAACGGTATCATGCTAATTTCGAAATTGCTAGGGGCCGTAGACCCGCTTTATTTTCGGAAATTATTTTTTCTCGAAGAGTGTCAGTTTCTGAGAAATAATTTTTCCACGCGAGACGTGGTTCAAATTTTTTAATTAAATTTTTTCTATTGGTTTTTTTTTTAGCAATCTACTAATTCACGATAAGCGCACACATGTCAACGATATATGGTATATATTACATATTTTTAAAATACGAAAAGAGTAATTTTTCACTACAATTCGCAATGACAATCGCCGGGTCGCCGTCGCAATGTGAAAGGACGAAAACCCGCGGTTAACACCAGATGGACGGATTTATCAGGGTAGCGTCCCGCGGGAGACGACCCGACAGCGCGCGTTGACCGAGAGCTCTCGCGGGAACGCGGTCGCTCATACATGCGAATTGGGAAAATTTTCAAGCGCGGATTGTAACAACAGCAATCACACCGTCGGGTCGCGGTCACGGGGAGGGGCTCGTTACGGTTTTAATCGTTTCATCAACTTGTTGTTATCGCGCCGAATGGCCGACAATTTTGCGAACGATCGGCCGACCGTGCGGGATAGCAAACTTGTTTTGTCCCCTGTGCGTTTTCGCGCCGATTTACATGGGAATACAAAAAAACGAGGGACGAGCGACGAGCAAAAGTTTGTGTGCGATTGCGAAGTTCCGAGAAAATATACACACGATAATCGTAATGATAATTAAAATAAAAAGAAAAATCTTCGATGTTTCCACGTAAGAAGCTGAAATTGAACGCGTTCCCCGAGTGATTTACAACATGTAAAACGATCCCCAAAGTTAAATTAACATATAAAGTAACACGCGTGTAACAATTATCTGCATATCTTCACATTTTATCTTATCACACGAAGTAAATACATAGATAATGACCTTTATGAAGCGGGCATGAAACAACATCCTCTGACACAAACCTCTAATAAAGAGCAATAAAGAGAAGAAGAAATATGTAAAGTGGCAGCTGATGGGGAACAGATCTCGGATTAAATGGCCGTTGTTCGGCGTTGGATCGCGCTTTAACAATCGTGCTTAATACATCTGCGACGCGTCGTTAATACCCACATATACACAGACCTGCGCACAATCTTCTCGGAGCCTTAACGAGGCCGTAAATCGCGCAGCGTACCTTTTTTTCCCGTGAAAGATCGTGAATCTGCGCGCGCGGAGCTGAACCCGAGAAACCGACATTCGATCTGTTTTCGAATTAGACGGGGGATGGCAAGAGGACCACGCTCGTAAAGATGGTGGTACGCGGACGCGCGCGCGCGGAGCACCGAGATGGGGAGATCCTATCTCGTAGAATTATGTCTTTATTAGACGGAATCTCTCTGTCCGATGGCCATAACGGTTTCCCGGCTTGCGGAGAACCGCAGGTGACTTCTACCGACACGGAACAAAAGCAAGTGAGCGATATCTGGGAAAGAATGAAAACGTAACCGACGAAGAAACGGAAAAAGAAACTTTTTCTCTGGAAAAATCTCTCGAAGCTGGTGTTTCTCTTCTCGTTTAAATTTCTATTCCCTTATCGATCGAAAAGACGCACAGCGGAATTCGTCTCTTCCCGAAGATGCGCGTTTGTTCGCAATTTTCAAGCTAGTCGTGATACATTTTTCGCGCAAACTTCGCACAATTTGCCGATTCTGACAATAAGACGTGAGAATCTCTGCTGCAAAGCTATGTGTCTAATCTAAGTCTAATCTAAGTTTTTTTTTACGTCTATTGACGTCAAATGCTGTAAAATAGTAGCTTGTTAAGCGATATTTATAACGTTAATAATTTTCTGGATAGGTGGGCGACGTATTTACAGACTCTTTACATCGCGCATTATTAATCATTCAGAATCAATAAATATGCTAATCGCATAACCGTATTCGTCACTGCGTTATGTACGACTTTCGATTCTTCTTTTCGAAGCGCGTGTGAGGATTGTATTTGAATTAAGCGATGGAGATCGCGGGGCGCGCGGTTACTCAATTCCCCATTGACGGTCGGATCAGTCGGCGATCGAACTGAAGCGAGAGATATCTCTCCACCGTGGCGTTATTGATAAAATATGACTAATCGGTAATCATGTTGTACAACCGCCGCCAATACGCGCGCAGTTGGCAGCAATATTCATCTTGCGAGAAATTTTTTTCGCGAGAGACGGCTCGACGGAACAAAGTCGTTTTGTTGGGCTTGCAAACGGATCGCGCAATTTGTGCGAATGTATTACGCATAGGTTGCATCGTCCGTCGGAAATCGAGAAACAAGTTAATAACAAAGGCAAGATTGTATCTTCGATATGGATAGATACCTCGTCAATACATATATCTTCATCACGCGCAGTTACCTTTTCTCTAGATCTCCGCTGCTCTCATCCGAGAGAAAAATAATTAATTTTTTTCTCATCTCTATTCTCGGCCAAACAAGAAAAAAAGTAACGCGTTTCTCTTTGTGTAACACGTACCGTTGCATCTTTGCGCCGATTAGGCCAGCTTTTCGATGCCAGCTGGGTGAAAGAATAATAATCTCAAATTCTGATTTCCGTTTGGGAGGGGAAAAAAATTTATAGTCGTATTTCCGAAAAGAGCGCAAGATCGTAAGCGATATCGGTGAAATTAGAAAAGCTCCCGGTACGACATTTATCACCTAAACACGACCGGCCCTTGCTATATCTAGCCGATCTTACCGGATCGTTGGAAATCTATACACATATTTTGGTGAGAGTTGTAACACTAAAGTTCACTAGCCTTCACGATCTTGTGTATCAATCAAATTAATGAGTTCCAAGTCGTTTAAGAATATTTAACCCACTCGACAATATAATTATAGAACACTTTTTGCCGTTCCACTATTTTTACTATCTACTTTTGAAACTTATTATTATTATTATTTTTAAATTTATATCATTCTGTGTGATCTCGCATAAATTATTATATTATGCAAAATAGTGTATTCTGCCAGAGAATGTAGAAACGAAAAACCGCTCTGCTTTGTTTAGTGAAAGCGATACTTCCGAGATCATTTAGTTTCAAATTCAGAAATAAAACATGATAAATTAACTGAGAAACTTCAATTTATCTATATATATTTCTTTTTCCTTTTTTCTTCGATTCTTCGGTTATTTTTCGGTTATCAGTTTTTTGTTATTCGCTTCTATATTGACTTGAGAGCTTTGTCTATCTACTGCCTTATGGTCAATTTATGATCGTGAAATGTCTTTTAATACATTTGCTATTTTATAAAATTTCTTTATACTTTCCTGCAGTAATTTTGCATTTTTCTTTTGTTTCGATAAACTATAAATCGTGAATAAAAGAACTGTCAAGAGAAAGACGACTGAACGAACTGAAGCATTTGTGTTTTCCTCGAAGAAGGAATGTTACCCACGAAACATGTTATAGAAATGATTACATCTTCAAAAAGCGAGGGAGGACTATTTGTTATAATGTGAATTGCTTCTGAATTTATTGCTTTTTTTGAAAGGCAATAAATTCAGAAAACTTTAAAATAAAAGACTTCTTCAAAGTAAATAAATTACAGCACTCTTATCTTGCTAGTGCTTTCGACCACTTGGTTAGAAATCACGCAAAATTTTTGTTTATCGAACAAAAGAAGTAAGATCTTCTTCGAAAGAAGTACTCCAACAAATTACATTATACATTACAATTAAAATTAATTACTCGAACATTATTCACGATGAACGACATTGTCTTCTACATTTATCCCATGTATTTTTTTTTTTTTTTTTTTACTTTTGTGTCTAAATATAATTCCTGTATTTTTTACCACTCTCCACACGCGTACCGAGATACGAAATGCAGAAAAGCCGAAGAGAAAGCGGCGCTCGCCGCGATAATTAAGACAATTAATATCTTGTTTACCCAGGCGGAATCGCGGTGTTGACAACTTAATAATAATTAGCCGGGCATCCTCATTTGAAGCCCGCGCCGTAAATACACCGGACCCTTCTCTTTCCCCCCGCTCTCCTCTTCTCCTCGCACACACGCTTATATGTATATATTTTACAGCCGATGCGCAATTTACATACTACGGAGTAATGCGAGTTATGCAAATTTTAATCGGCATAATATACATGCCATGGCACCTGCGCCACGCGCGATTCCCACAAGTTCTTTCGAACGTGTTTTCTATAGGTATCGCCCTACGCCATTGGCAGCAAGCCGGAGCAATCGAAACGCCATTAGTACCCGATGGCATTAAATGAGCATGTTCTCCAAGCGGGTAGCCGTCTCTGCGCGGCGCCTTCCACGAAAATTAACTACTCGCGGTGCTTCGATTTGAAATTCATTAATTTTTCTCCCTCCTTTTCCCTTCTCCGCACTTTTGAACGTGCGTGTAGAGATGCACACGCACGCAGCAATCCACTACACAACGATCACCCGCGGTGATCCGAGTGCCTATAATGCGCGCCTGATTCCTTTCGAAATACAATCACGTACTGCTTTTCCTTGCGTATATACTTGCCTACACGATGACTCTTAAATTAACACATTAGTTTTTACATTTTATTACAGAACACATTCAATCTTTTCACACTGAAAAATTACGTCCTGTGAAACGTACGTATGAAAAAAAGTACATATTTCTTCCTTCAAAAATACTTAATCTAAAAACAGTTGGAATATTAAAAATATACATAATTTTCTCTTAAAAATTATGTAAGAAACATTGAATTGGAAGTTTTGTTCTATTCATCGATTAATTATTTCCGTAGAAGCTGAAGTACAAAATTATATACCGTCAAACGCGCTCTCGCCTTATCGGATGTCCGCTTGATACCCGATAAGAGTCCGCATTGGGAGTTCACTAATCTCGCGTTTACAGTTGCGCACACAGCGAGAAGGTTCACGGTGCTAGCGACCTAATCGCGGGTTATCTAAATTAATGTGAGTCGCCATTTGTCAGAGCGCTCGCGCGCGCGCACGCAATCTATATCGCGGCCGGACGCGGCAAGAAAAGTGTGTGGATTGGTAGAGTCGCGATGTTACTTAATAGGGAGGCAGATAAGATCACCCTCTCGGAACCGGGATTCACGCGTATACCCCGAATAGGCGTGTTTTTCCCTGGGGTATTACCCTCTCGGTTTTCTCCACCGGGCTATAAATTCCGCGATAACGCCGATAACGTCGCCGAATTGAAGGCAAAAACATTCCGTTGGCACGCATTCGCGATTTCAACGGGGAGAGATAGTTATGCGAGTCGACGATTTGTCGTCTAACACGTAAATAGCCAATTCAGAAAAGGCTAGATAATAATGCAAGTTTTAGAATAAAAATTGTACAATTATATTGTGCCAATCTGTTACTTCTCAAAAATTTTTTCTAATTTTTTTGACTTTATATATATTTAAACAAATTTTTAACATATGATTTTTAATCTACTGTCAACTACTGACAATTTATTGGTTAGTGATCACTAATAAATTAAAATAATCTTTCGATTAAGATAATCTTTCTACTCGATTACCAACAAAAAAAAAGATATCGAGGAAAACAATTACACACGTGTAAGTAATTTCGTGTCAAATAAAACTTAGAAATGCGTGTATGTTAGAAAGCGATTGAAATTAACTGAAAGCGGTGTGCTGGGTTGTTTGACCAGTTTCTCAGGTGTTAGCATTTCTCCACATCCCGAATGCGCACAAAATATGTGTGTTTTGAGCGATATCGCATGATTATTAAGCGTAATCGTGCGCGGCGAGATTATCCAATTTAGATTAAGATAATCCAAAGAAACCCGCGCAGTATGACGCATCGGTTCGGCCATTTTACAAATCGCGTGTGAAGATCTAATAACCGTTTTCCGTGTATGACAAATCGACGCGGGGCGACGCGCGCGAGCAAAGCGGTCGCGCCGCTTCACATGGAGAACCCCGGCGCGCGTAATTCATTGCGAATAAGTAAATCGGAATATTTACATAATTGCGCGGAAAACTCGTTATCGCAACCCGTTAATGATAGTTCCCGCGAGAATCGCTGTAATTCCGATCGCTAATAATTAGAGCGATAATTGCTGAACGCGGCTCCTTGCTCGCGCAAGATTTACCAGCGCGCGATTCTAAACAGTCTATTGGCATGGCCGAAAAATGCGTTTTAATATATCGTAACGAAGTATCGATTAGCGGCGACCGAAGGAAGGGTGTGTGGAGCAAGATCTGATCCTAGCGCACTAACCTGGCATTAGACGCATTTAATCGCCACTCGTTAATTACGGAAACTCCCGGTTACGAGCACGGGAAAGCTTTTTTTCAAGTTTTAAATATAAATAGCGGTATATTTATATGTACACGTATATGTCATTTTGACGTAAGCAATTCATAATTAGTCGAACGCAACAAACTAGCTTCTGTCATAATTATGCTCAGTAAATAAATTTTTTTTTTTTATAGAAAATAAAAAATTTTATAACACACTTTATGAGTAATTTATATTATTCATTACAATCAGATAAATTTGTATCTATGTGATAACTTCTTATAAAAATTGTTATTTCCTATACATTTTCTTTTTCGAACGAATATGCGTCCGTTATCATCACCGAATTAGGTCTTGATAAATTAATCGAATAACTAGAATAGTTTTAATGAAATCCCGTCACGGTGCGAGCGTTTTCATCTTTTTTTACTCGAGAGCGCGGCGTAACACACGTTATTATTATTCATAAACCGGTCTATATTCTCACCCTAATCGAAATCAGGACGCGCCATTAAATTCCGGGGGCCGCGCCCTTTAATCGTCGCCTGACAGAGCGTTACGGGTGCGATTTGTCATCCACGAAATTGAGTCGCATCTGCACGGGTACACGTCGACAGAGAGAGAGAGAGAGAGATAGATAGATAGAGAGAGAGAGAGAGAGAGAGAGAGAAGAGAAGAGACGCAGGACGCACGTCCGGGATGCTGCGCTTCCGACGACACACGCACGCAAATGTGCAAACAAGGACTTGTTCGTGTATATACGTATGTACATAGCGTACATACACACATGCAGAACATTGAAGCCACGCGTATATATACGTTCGATCGAGAATCCACGCGCTCGCGCCACTTCGAATTCGTGGCTGCTGCTCCAACATCAGCGCGCACGATAAAGGACAATTCTCTAGGACTATCTATAATGTCGGGAGTATATATATACGGGCACGGATCATTAATATATGGCTGCTGCGGCCATTGTTGCGAATTAGGTGCCATTGAAGGACGCATTGTCGATGACAACGGGGGTCCAAACGAGAATGCAGCGTGCCCCCATGTATATATATCTTCTACCAACCGCGATTTCGATCGACTCCCGTTAAGGACCCCCTCAGTCCAATACGAGTCCTTTTATGTCTGTGTGATACATTTCCCCGTCTTGTTGAGAAATTCTCATTGAGCATGAAAATGGTAGGGGAAGGGAAAGTAACATTTTAATATATATTTTCTATTTTTTGTGTACTATTTTTATATGTTTTATCATTAAATCGAAAAGTGAGAAATGAAAAATTATATTTTATTAATTCTTGAATTATACGTACAGTACAACACTTTAATTTATTTGCCTTTTTATTCAGTTTTTTCTTTATGCACATGATACTCTCGCGAGAGAAAAAAATTAATGATAAAGATAAAAGAAGAATTTCGATTTCAGAAATTTATGCACTTCTTTCAATATTGTGCTGACATCCTCAATATAGATGATCAACTGACAAGTTCACTGTCGATACAATTATATCTAACTGTTGGTAATGTTGCAACCTGCGAAGTGACATTCTCGCGGTTCGAACATTCAGAGCGCGCGTGCACGCGCGAAAGACAGGGCAAGAAGTAGAAAGAATGTATCAAAAATATCTTAGATCATAAGAATAATATTGTATACAATGAGTGCTTTTGCGTTTTTTATACAAGCAAAATATATATATATATATTCAGATAAATCAATCAGATCAATCAGATAAACCAGATAATCCAGATAAACCAGATAATCCAGATAATCCAGATAATCCAAACAAACCAGATAATCCAAATAAACCAGATAATCCAGATAAATCAGATAATTCAGATAAACCAGATAATCCAGATAAAACAGATAAACGAGATAATCCAGATAAACGAGATAATCCAGATAAACCAGATAATCCAGATAAAACAGATAAACCAGATAAATCAGATAAATCAGATAAACCAGATAAACGAGATAATTCAGATAAACCAGATAAACGAGATAATTCAGATAAATCAGATAAACGAGTTAATCCAGATAAACGAGATAAACTAGATAAATCAGATAATCCAGATTAACCAGATAATTCAGATAATCCAGATAAACGAGATAATCCAGACAAACCAGATAAACGAGATAATCCAGATAAACCAGATAATCCAGATAAACGAGATAACCCAGATAAATCAGATAAATTAGATAAACCAGATAATTCAGATAAATCAGATAAACAAGATAAACGAGATAATTCAGATAAACCGGATAATTCAGATAAACCAGATAAACGAGATAATTAAAGACGGGGGGGTCTTTGTTTTCGGCAATTTATTTATATTTTAATGTGCGATCGCGGCACTTATGTTTGACTTCTTTATTTGTATTTCACTTCGGGGTAGCTTGTCTTCCTGGGGGACAGTAGTTGGTAAATAAACAATCAGATGTCGAGAGTAAGAAGAGTAAGATGTTAGAATCTTAGAGAGAGAGAGAGAAGCTTCGAGAGTAAGACGTCGAGACGTGGCAGGATGTAAGTAGGCACCATCTCGATGTAATTGTAGTAATTGTGAAGTAATTTGCGCTTCTTAGCTCTAGAGGCATTGTTTTCGGCAATGTTAATTTATAGTGTTTTTTTTTTATATATATATGCAAGCGCGGCAGTACTGCTGACGGTAAATATGTTTTTTTTTGGATTTGACTTTGGGGGAGGTTGTCTTCTTGTCAAACATTAAGTGAGAATAAAATACATT